>BROG01000597.1:87500-295000 GCA_030159075.1 Atrina japonica | reverse complement strand
TTTCAAATCTCTTTGTCCGGACTGGACTCGATTCTCTTGGAATTTGACATCTGATTTTGGAAATGATACTAATATAGGTAAGAAAGCCAGACTTCACTCTCCCCTAGATTAAAAAAAAAATTCAAAAGAATAAAAATACTACATTGACTTTTGGGTTACCCTGTACTTCATACATATTTCATTCTCATTCCCATCTACAAGGTCTAAATATTGATCTTTCTCAGAGAACCTGCATTATATATTATTTTTCATATTTCACCATTGACAGCTCCCATTATCAAGATAATGGAGTCACCATGAGCCTGATGGGACCAATAATTGCTAAAACGCAGATAATTCGAAAAAGTTAGAGTTTTTCGAGTGCTTCTGTAAAAGTCAGGATTTCAACTAAGTTCATGTTAAGATTTTTCTCTAAGCATTGATAGTAATATTCAGCTGCCTCTGTCTTCATCTGTTTTAGCTGGACCAGAAGTTTGCCATCAAACTGAGCAAAGGACGGTACACACCTAGAAATATAAGAAATGTCCATTAATTGATACAGATATCAGCCCCTACCCCTTTTTAATTTTTTTTTTTTGGGGGGGGGAGGGAGAAATACTTGTATGAATAAAAAATTATTTATCTATTCAGTTTTATTTTCTGTCACAAGATTATAGAAAATAAACATTTAAGTGAGCATTAGCAGTGTTTCCCAAAACAATTATTTCGATTTTTCTACTTTTACAACTTGTACTTGATGTAGCCTACAATAAAAATAAGAGCTTTACAAAGGCCTAAAAAACTTATATTCCTATATATTTTGTGAAAATATTTGTCAAAGTACTGAATACAGTAGAACTTCGATGAGTCGAAGTTCAAGGGACCGCCTAAAAAAGTTCGAAACATCGGGACTTCGACTCATGAATGGTGATCGAGAAATTTAAAATTTACTCAGTGCACTGTCTCCATAACGACATGCCACACGAAAAATCTATTGTATGTGACTGTGTAAACGTATAGGTGCTGGGATCATGACTTAGAATCTAACCGACTAAAATCATTTATGGCCTATTTAATGTAGATACAATGTATTTATTTTGTACTCAGAGAATAAATCCAAACATTCTGCAGAAAAATCGTAATCCAAGCACCTATACGAGAAACACAACGTTGACTCAGAGTTAAGAAAAAAACCAAGAAGCTAAAATATTTTGTCACCAATTTAATTGTGATATTTATCATGATTATTAAATCATTGGCATACATAATTACGTACACAAACAAAGTAAAAAGACAAAAGTAATCAAAATAATTTAGTAAAAACCAGTTACTATTTATAGTTATACCCTTGTGTTGAATCACATCCGACACATGAATTTACAGATTATCAACACAAAACGAAAGTCAATACATGTATCATGCAGCACTCGTCACTACACATTAAAATATTTTTTTTCACATCAAATTGCCGATACCGTTCATATCATGCTGTTTTTTCTAAACAAGTGACACTTTGAGTTTGAGTAGAAAATGCTTACTGTATATTATCAGGTCATTTTGTTTTGTTTTTACAAATCGGTAAATTATAATGACCCAAGCTACGAGATGGTAAACAACCAACACAACCGCTGGTAATTTGCATATTTGAGTCTGACACAGTCGCAAACAATCAATAATCAATTAGCATCTGCTTATTACATTTAATTACTTAAATCATGTTGTTATTTTTATACTGTCCTGGGTGTTTATCAATAAACACGTGTCCATTGTTCAACGGATAGGTGTGAAAATCGCCACAGGGTAATTTACATCTTGTATACAGGTAAACTTCGACTTCGATTTATTTGTATGAATTTTCGATGTTTTTCCAGCGATTGGACTGCCAGTTTTGTTCAACACAAAGAGAAATTCCACTCATGAAAGTTCGATTTATAAATTGTTTTTTAGTAAGGATATATAATGAAATAAATCGGGCTTTTGTAAAAAGTTCGAAACAACGAGAAATTCGACTCATTGAAGTTCGACTTATCGAAGTTCTACTGTATTTACGAAAAGAAAAATATATTAATTAAAATTTTGGTTATCTCGAATTCCCGGTATCTTTATGTGATTTTGATGGTCTTGTTAATCTCGATCAATACCTTGATTAATTTACAGACAGACAGACAGACGGACAGACAGACAGACAGACAGACAGACAGACAGACAGACAGACAGATACATAGATAGATAGACAGATAGATAGATAGATAGATACATAGACAGATAGATAGATAGATAGATACATAGATAGATAGATAGATAGATAGATAGATAGACAGATAGATAGATAGATAGATATATAGATAGATAGATAGATAGACAGATAGATAGATACATAGATAGATAGATAGACAGATAGATAGATAGATAGATACATAGATAGATAGATAGATAGATAGATAGATAGACAGACAGACAGACAGATAGATAGATAGATAGATAGACAGACAGATAGATAGATAGATAGATAGATAGATACATAGATAGATAGATAGATAGATAGATAGATAGATAGATAGAACCTGTCTTGTGAGGCCACTGCCATAAAAAAATTGCTTGGTCATGCTAAGACCAGGGCAGAACAGTTTTTTTTTTCTTCAAGCTTTTTTCAAAGAGGCAACCAACATCTTGCACAACATAATAATGTTTTGACACAATCCCTGGCTCAATCAAAAATTCTGAAATGATCCCTTACCCATCAAGTTTGAGGGAACACAGCCAGTTTGATACATCCTCTGTCGTCATCTGGTGCGTTGATGATGAGGTAGAGGGCGGCGCTGAGGTGGTAGGAGCAGTTGCTGCAATGATAGTGGCATCTATGCCGTCTGTAATTAAAAATAATCAGGAATTGGCTATTGTAATATTGGCCTAAGACAGGAATTCCTGTCCAAACAAGATGAAATTAAAAAAATCAGCCAATATTGAAAAATTCAGCTAATATTGAGGTCATGTGACCAAACAGAAATTTACCTGAGTGCGGCTGCCATTAGTTTTCAAATCCAATTGTATGCACATCTTTTCCATGCTGCATATGTATGACCAAGTTAGATTTTTATATTAGCCGAGTTCATTAATAATATGGTCGATAATCAGAACATCAAAACATACCTTGTTGCAATAACTAGACCAATAAGGAATTCACAGGTAAGTAACCCTATATCAGGCCTAAATTAAAATATTGTTTGTTTGCCGTTCCCCGACCGACCCGATTTTAATGGCCCGACTGAAAAGTTTTTTCTACCACGATCGTCAAAATATTTTTTTTATTTATATTGTCAACAAGTGAATGTCATTGCGGCGCTTAGAAATTAATTCGTAAAGACCTTTACATACAGATTGATGATTTTAGTAAGAAATATGGCTAGTAAACAAGGTAATGAGCACTACTACATCATTTTTTCATATTATACTTAATTTTTAATGATTCGCAGTAAAAAAAAAATTTTGAAAAAAAAAAAATAATAATAATTTTCCTACCTACCGACCCAACCCTTGGACCTCTGGGTCGGGGAACAGCAAACAAACATATTTTTATGTTTGGCCTCATTAATTAATTATTGTAATGTTGGTCTAATACGGGATATTCTGCCCAAACCATAAGAATTTCAAATTTAAAAATGTTGAAGTTGCCTTTTCCTTTTTCCTGTTTCTGTTTCCGATTTCCAACAACAATACCAAAAGCTGAGTTTACCTTTTCCTGGATTTTCATTCATGTGTAGTCTCCCCAGTCCTTTCATTTCTTTCAGCAAACCATTCCAAGGTTTGTCGAAAGGATATTTCCCACTAAAATCAAAGTACAGCTTAGCACCAAGAATCATCCCTAACCATCCGTCGGGACGGTAACTTCTTTGCATCATTAAAGGAATGTATTCTTTTCTTAGTTGGAATGTGTATTCTGCTTCTGAAAAAGAGAAAAAATTCCAGTTATACATGTACTTCTGTGTCAAGAAAATTTGGGGGGGGGGGGGTGAAGGGGGGGTGACAGGCCTGAGGCATATTTTTGGGAGGTCGGTTTGTTTGCAGCATTCTGTCATATAACTTTCCATCAGCAGAGTGAGAAAAGAATTGGAAATAAAACTTGATTTTGAAAACCAACTCGTTCCTAGACATCTTCAGCTTATTCTACTTTTGTATAAACTTTTATGGAACCATTAGGACTAAATATTCTTTGATTTCTTTGGTATCGGACTTATTATAAATTAAAATGGCAGTAAAGCGCTGTATTAATGAAACTGCTTGTCCTCATGCCATTTTCACTCTTCGAGGACGAGTACATTTTTCTCACTCTTAAAATTTTTGTTAACAAGTCTGTTATATTGACATCACTATCATAGAAATGACTTTGATGATAGTCAATATTTGGTCATATTTACCAATGTTATGGGACTTAAAATTTTCATGAATGACTAAGTTCACGGTGGGGGGCATAGTGTTTTTATAACACTGCCACCATTATGAGCAGGACCTTCCACTTACATGCTGCCACAATGAGCAGTACCTTCCGCATACACACTGCCATCATGAGCAGAAGCTTCCACTTACACTCTGCCACCATGAGCATGACCTTCCAGCTACATACTGCCATTATGAGCACAACCTTCCACTTTCACACTACCATTATGAGCAGGACCTTCCATTTACACACTGCCACCATGAGCAGGACCTTCCACATACACACTGCTACCATGAACAGGACCTTCCACTCACACACTGCCACCATGAGCAGTACCTTCCACTTACACATTTCCACCATGATCAGGACCTTTCACTTACACACTGCCACCATGAGCAGTACCTTCCACTTACACATTTCTACAATGTGTAGGACCTTTCACTTACATACTGCCACCATGAGCAGTACCTTCCAAATACACACTGCTACCATGAGCAGGACCTTCCACTAATGCACTTCCACCATGTGTAGGACCACCAGTAACACACTGCCACCATGTGCAGGACATTCCACTTACACTCTGCCACCATGAGCAGAACCTTCCACTTACACGCTGCCACCATGAGCAAGACCGTCAACCTAAAATAGTGGCATTATGAGCAGTACCTTCCACTTACACACTCTCATCATGAGCAGGACCCTCCTTTTACACTCTACCAAAATCAACATGGTAAGTAGAACCTTCCATTAACACTCTACCATCAGGAGCAGGACCTTCCACTTACACTCTGTCACCATAAGTAGGACCTTGCAATTGAACACTGCCACCATCAGCAAAACCATTCACACACACACTGCCACTACGAGCAGGACCTTCCACTTAGGCACTGCCACCTTCAGTAGGACCTTCCACTTACACACTGCCACCATGAGCAGGACCTTCCACTTACATACTGCAGTCATGAGCAGGACCTTGCTCTTACACTCTGACAAATTTAGCATGGTGTCCAGGACCTTCCATTTACACTCTGCCACTATAAGCAGGATCCTTTTACTTACACACTGCCATTATGAGCATGACCTTCCAATTGCACACTGCCACTATGAATAAGATCTTCTACTTACACTTTGCAAACATAAGCAGGACCTTCCTCTTACACACTGCCACCATGATCATGAACTTCCACTTAAAACCTGCCACAATGAGCAGGACCTTTCACTTACACACTGTCAACATGAGCAGGACCTTCTTCTTACATACTGCCACCATGACAAAACCTTCCACTTACAATATGCCACAATGAGCTGGACCTTCCACTTACATACTGCAATTATGAGCATGACCTTCCATTTACACAATGCCACAATAAGCAAAACCTTCCACTTACACACTCCAACCATGAGGAAAACTTTCTACTTACACTCTGCCACCATGAGCAGGACCTTCTACCTACACTCTGCCACCATTATGAGTAGGACCTTCCCTTTACATACTGCCACCATGACAAAACCTTCCACTTACAATATGCCACAATGAGCTGGACCTTCCACTTTCATACTGCAATTATGAGCATGACCTTCCATTTACACAATGCCACAATGAGCAAAACCTTCCAATTACACACTCCCACCATGAGGAAAACTTTCTACTTACACTCTGCTACCATGAGCAGGACCTTCTACCTACACTCTGCCACCATTATGAGTAGGACCTTCCCCTTACATTATGCCACCATGAGCAGGACCTTCTACTTAAGCACTGCCACCATCAGTAGGACTTTCCACTTACATACTGCCACCATGAGCAGGATGTCCCACTTACACTCTGCCACCATGAGCAGGACCTTCCACTTACACACTGCAATTATGAGCAGGACCTTCCACTTAGGCACTGCCACCATCAGTAAGACCTTCCACTTACACTCTTCCACCATCAGTAGGACTTTCCACTTACACACTGTCACCATGAGCATGACCTTCCATTTACACAACTGCCACCATGAGCAGGGCGTTCCACTTACACACTGCCACCATGAGCAGGTGTACCTACTGTGCCACAACATGCAAAAGCTTTCTTACCAAGACGACAGTTTGGACTCTGTTTGTATTTTTCCGACATGCAAACTAGCACCAGTGCCGCATTTTCCACTGCATCTGACATGCCAGAAAGTGTGGATCCACCCATTCTCTCCACATCAATCCACACATCCAGTCCTTCTTGCTATGAAAAGTAAAACAGATAGACATGTACATTGACATCATGTTGTGGAATTTGTTTATGTCAATTTATTTTGTGTCTTATATTTTCAATCTATCTACTATAATATGTATAACGTTGAAGATTCATGGGCCAAAAATACAAAACTAAAATCTGCACACACATACGCAGAAAAACATAGACAAAAAACACACAAACCATATTCATCCCAATAGTAGCCCCCCTCTCTTCTAATAAAAGCCCCCACAGCCTTTTTCATTAAGGATTAAGTATGAACTGGACCTTTTTAGCATGAAATCCTATGTAATCAATACAATTATATTGACAAAATGGTAAAATTTAAACCATGGGTGTTTATTGGAATGAAAACTGAACATAAATACAAAGAAAAAAAAAACAACCATGGAAATATTTCAAATTTGATGTTAAAGGACAATAACTCCAATAGAAAGTGTCTCTCAAGTTATAGCCACAGGGAAGCTTTGTTGATCACTCTAAATATTTTTATCATTTGTCCAACATAATTAAATGTAGATTCTGTGGTCTATATTTAACCCAGGAAGTCATGTTTTTGCTGGAAATGCAAAGTCCAAAAGTTTCCAGGAGTAAAAACCATTTGGGCATATGGATGGATTGTGGGAATGATGTTCTTGATAATAAATCTATACTACAGATAATCAACAATTAAAGAATGAAATCTTGATAAAAAATAAAGTGAAACATGTATATAACGACCTCCTTAGCATGCTTAGGGACACAAGGAAACTGGTCTTTAAAGGGAGGTACAATGGTTCTATTAGGGACAGCAGCAAAATGGTCTTTGTGAGCAGGTGGTCTTTTTACACAGGTGGTCTTTATACACAGGTGATCTTTATACACAGGTGGTTGCTAAAGCAGGTTTTACTGTATCACAGTGAAGTCACAGCATTGGTACCAATACTATCATGTAAATATAATTTAACTCATCAAACCCTGAAGTCACATTTGAACCTGCCCATTTCAAAGAATGGTTAAGTCTAATATGAACTTTTTCACTCCTGAATTATGACGGCAGACCACACTATTTACTGATCTGAGAATTATGACAGTAAACCATACTATTTACTGATCTGAAAATTATGACAGTAGACCATACTATTTACTGATCTGAAAATTATGACAGTAGACCATACTATTTACTGATCTGAAAATTATGACAGTAGACCATACTATTTACTGATCTGAAAATTATGACAGTAGACCATACTATTTATTGATCTGAAAATTATGACGGCAAACCATACTATTTATTGATCTGAGAATTATGACGGCAGACCATACTATTTATTGATCTGAGAATTATGATGGCAGACCATACTATTTATTGATCTGAGAATTATGACGGCAGACCATACTATTTATTGATCAGAGAATTATGACGGCAGACCATACTATTTATTGATCAGAGAATTATGACGGCAGACCATACTATTTATTGATCAGAGAATTATGACGGCAGACCATACTATTTATTGATCTGAGAATTATGACAAACCATTCTATTTACGGCAGACCATACTATTTATAGAGATTGGATTAATAGATATAGAGACAGTAAATGTAAACAAAATGGCCACCTTGCAGCCTTTTTGTGATTCAACCATCCTGAAAATGTACACTGCACAACTAGACTTCAAGGAAAACCTATATGTCAAATTTCATAAAGATCTCATCAGTACTTTCAAAGAAATAGCGATAACAAGAATTGTTTCAGGACGGAGGACTGACTATGGACCATGGATACAGGGCAATTTGAATAGCCCACCAGCTGTTTGACTTAAGATGGTAACCGAGAATCTTATGTTTTCAGTTTCAGAAGTTCTATAAGGTGTGTAGGACAGCTGAAAAACCATTTAAGAGAAATATGGTCACTACAATTCACAATAACTGCTAAAATTAACTTAACTGTGATGAAATTAGAACATTAAGTGTTTATGAGAGGGAGGAGAATTACCAAGGAGCGATTTTGCACACATGTAAATTTTGACTTAATTTTCCTTGTTTTTATAAAATGGGCCCAAAATTTTTCGAAACCTCAAGATATCTGGCTTATAAAATTTTGAATTATAGAATTAAATAGAAAAAACATTTGGGTTACAGTCAATAGCTGAAACATAGAGAAATTTCACTCATTGAAGTTCGACTCGTCTAAGTTCCACTGTAGTAAGATCTAAAACTGGATAGGTTATCTACATCAACAAGGATGACCAATAATACATACAGTTTTTGACCTCTTAAGCATCCAGGGCGCTACAAAAATCAGAAAAAAAAGATGATGTGGGCACTTATTGAGACAAATTGATACTAATAAAATATGTTTTTTTTATAGGGCACAGTGTTAAATTTGTTTAGCCATTACCGAGGACATTTCCTATTACTTACCGACATTCTTTTGTTGTTGAGAGGGGGGGGGGTGAGGGCTACAGATAAATTGTTATAGGTCCACTTCAACCAGTTAGAAAAGGTTATCGATCGTATGTAAAAAAAAAAAAAAAAGGCGGAAGTGCGCTTGTAGGGATACGGGCAGTAAATGGGTCAAATAAGGTACACTTTCTGCCTCCCCATGCTAATTTTTTTTCTATTAAGTGGAGACCTGTGTTGCTGGGTGGGGAGTAATTTGGAGGACCTCAGCAGAAGTCTGACCATCAGTCATTTTACTTTATTAATAAAAATTACTTAAGATAAACAACAGGCTGGGTTTAAACATTTTCACAAAAATTAAACAATGTCTGTACAGCAAATACATTGTATGTAGTGTAAAACCTGCTTTAGCGACCACCTGTATATAAAAGCCATCTATCTGATCAGAAAGAGCGCTTTTTTGCTGTCCCCAACTGTACCATTTGTGTACAAATCAATTCTATATAAAGACCACCTCCCTATAAAGACCAAATTTCTTGTGGCCATAAGGAGGTCGTTATATACAAGATTCACTATAGTATGAGTGACCTTGAAATAGGTCTTATGACCTTAGGTCAAAGTTATTTCATGACTTAATATGACAAGGAATAATTTTCTTTTTATCAGGATCCATTACAAAAATGCCTGATTTACAGTTCAGAAAAGATTTTTGGCCTGACAAACTGACAGATGTATAGAAGAGAAGACACACACTTTTAACCAGACTCGGCCAATCATTGTCCCAACGTTTAGAAAGGTGGGGTACAGAAGGGGAAGATATTTAAACTCATTATCACCTCCTGAAAAAAAAGGACTCTTCTGCAAATCAATAACTTAGACCAGTCCAAATGTGTTTTTAGGGGTGAATGGGTTAATCTATTTATAACACTTAAACTTACTTTCAGTCTTTCCCTGATTTTCATCACAATTTCTTTTTCATTCCAAGAATAACTTATAAACACATGGCCTTTGTTTCTTTTTCCTGATTTTGGACCTGCAAAGAAACAATTTCAAGTTGTCAAATTCATTGTCAATATATTATACTTCAAGAAATTCAATTTACTCATATACATTTACACAGCACTGTGCCAAAAATGAGCCAACTAAAACCATTTCCCCATAGTTCTCTATGCTAAATCAATTTTTTATAAATAATTGACTCGACAATAGAATCTTTGCACATTTGTGTGGAGGTCTATGAACTATCTTTCCAAACTGGTTTGGAAAGTGTCAGTTTCTTTTCATGAAATCTGCATGTTTCTGTAAGTCATTAGGAAAATTTACCGCAATGGCATCATACCCATTAGGGCCCACATAAATCTCTATCTGTCACACAAACGGCATCCATATTGACAATAAATGCACTCTGACAAGCGTTCATTATTTATAATTTTACACATCATAGTTTTCATATTGAACAAGATGTGTTTACAATGTAAGCAGGACCGAATTATGGACAGACAGACAGACAGACAGACAGACAGACAGACAGACAGACAGACATGATTCAAACACTCTATGCCCCTAGTGGACCTTTCAGGCTGGGGCTATAAAAACAGAAAACTGAGAATCTGATATCCCGCGTTAAATGTGATCGGGCTCATAATGACGGAACAGCGAAGTTAAAGGTAGAAAAGTGAAGTACAGAGTTTTTTTTTCTGAATGAATTATCTTGTTGTGATGTCCTGTAATAAGGGAATATATATCATCATCGCTGACTAAAATGCTGTCTAGATTAACATTGAGTTGGCTTTGGGAGGCGGCTGCAGGAGATTTAAATATATTATATTGATAATCATAGAATTTGCTTACAGGTATATCATCCACAACAAGTCCTCACTGTATGAGCAGATACTTATTTATAACTTAAAAAAACACAACAATGACCATTGGGCTGAGTTTGTCCTTTTTATTGTTAACTTGTTTTTATCCCTTTTAGACCCCGCATTGAATACAGAGACCTCGTGTGAAGACCACCTCGCTTAGCAGACCAAGATGCATTTAAGACTTTAAATATTATGTCTATATTGAAAATTTCTTAATAAATATTGAATATTGGATACAGACCCTCAGTTTAGTGACCACTTCTCCAATCAGGTCTCTTTTAGCTGATCAGTTAGGCAGTCTTAACCCTTATCCTGCCAAACATGTCGATATACGATTTTACAATTACCTCTGCCACTGCCAAACACGTCAATATATGATTTTCGTAAACCGGTGCTCACTGCCAAGTACATCAATTTATGATTTCCACGTACACTATAAATACTACAGAATCCTATGTAAAAGACCATTGGTGAATATAAAAAGATATGGACATGTCATAGATAAGTCTTTAATCTGATTGGTTGACACACTTTTATCACTAAAAATAAAGACTGAATGACTTACACGACCATTAAAATCTCGCTTCACAGAAAATGAAAGTATTACAAATGGCGTCTGCATTGCTTTGTTCACTGTACAATAATGGAATTTTGGAGCTATATTTCATTGGTAACATTCGGAGAAGGGAGATGATTTCCTCTGATTTGATATAGGAGATTTAGATGTAAATTCAATACAAGTTCTCAGAAAACATTTTGTATAAGTCACCGACCGATAGGATTATTCTGTGCATTGATGAGGATGACTAGACTAACATTGATTCGCTAGGCCTACCGGTAAACACTCAGTTAACTGCGACACCAGGGTTTACGAGCTATGTACCTGACGACGGTAATCTTTTAGATTTTATTTATTTATTGTTTAAAAAACAATGTGGGAAATTTAATTAATTTCAGCGAACATTTAAAGCCATAATGTCAGTCGCGTAGGTTACATTCATACCTAGTCATGGAAAGTAACCATGGTTGCAGAAATTAAAACTTTAACTGTGAATTAACAATGAATACCCGATCTAAAAAGAAAATGTCTAAACCTTAAATTGCAATCATTCTTTTTCAAATTATATATGGATATATGGGTCAGTTTACACAAATTGATACACAATTACAACTTAAATGACCAGTTCAAATTGATAAAAATTCCGTTTTAATCTGGCAGCGGTGTGTATACATTGTAATACATATACAGCAGTGGCTGGCTGAGTCAGTCAATGTAATGTGGCGGGATGAGAGTTAATACAGAGGTTGCACTGTACAAGGTTTTATTTCAAATCTAAGACTTACGTTTTGTTACATCATTTTCTCCTTTCAAAACAAACAGTGCTCCATTGACAAACTTCTGTACTTCCTTATCTTGGCTGCTCCGTAAACCTTCCAATGTTGGGACTAAATCCTGATATTCATTTAACTGTTGACAAACTTCCTTGTCGAAAGATAACGTCCATATTGCTCTAGCAGTAATAGCCTGTTCCTCGGGAAAATCTTTTTTCAACAAATCTAACAAAATGGGCAAAGCCCCTGCATCTATTATCTGAAAAAAAAAACAAAAAAAAAAAAAACAAAAAACAAGATGTATTGTTTGAGAAATATGAGGTCCAAGACAGTAAATCCATCCATAAATTGTTCAAAGTTCTTAAACACTACAAAATATTGGCATTGCAGAAAATTGGGCATTAAAATGAAACTTGTATATAAAGACACTCTTACAGACACATCAAAACCAGCCTTTATAGGAAAGTGGTCTTTATACAGAGGTTGATTCGTATACAAATTTAGAAAGTTTGCCTGTCTTTCCGACTGCTAGTCAGCATGGATTCGAGTCCCATTGGAACCTTACCTGTCTTTTTTGGAAAGTTTGCCACTTGACATGCGGAAGACTGGTAGTCTCTTCCCGAGTTCATTGTAACCAGGTTCTCTCCTTCACAAACATTGCCACCATGGGGGACTAAATGGCCCAAAGATTTTCTCATTGCGCTTAAAAGCATGAAGTCGCTCATCTTGATTTGTTTGTTTGTTTATTTATTGTTGTTTAACGTCCCACTCAAGAATATTTCACTCATAAGGAGACGTCACCAAATGCCGGTGAAGGGCTTCAAATTTTGGCTTATGCTCGGCACTTATGGCCATTGAGCAGTGAGGGTTCTTTAACGTGCCAACATCTACTGTGACACGGGACCTCCAATTTTTACTGTCTCATCCGAAAGACAGGAAACCAATCTATCGCCGGCGGGACTCAAACTCATGACCTCACGATCCAGAGTTGAGCACGCTACCGACTGAGCCAGGTCGGCTCTCGCTCATCTCGAGTCAGACTGGATACAAGTCCAAATGGAACCTAAACTGATAAAGTAAAACCTGCTGTAGTGACCACCTGTGTATTAAGACCACCTGGTCACAAAGACCAGTTTTTTGTTGTACTTAATAGTACCATTTGTGTACAAATCAACCTCTACATAAAGACCACCTTCCTATAAAGACCATTTTTCTTTGTATCCCTAAGGGGGTCATCACATACAAGTTGCACTGTATTGTGAAAAAGTTTATCAGTTTACTTGCGGAAGGCTGGTGGTCTCCTACCAGGTCCACCACCTGTAACCAGGCTCTCTCCTCTACAAAAACTGCGATCGTGGGGCCTCCGTGGCCGTGTGGTTTGAAAATCGCAATTAAATGCACAAAATCTCAAACCTGAAGTTAGTGTGGATTCAAGTCCCACTGCAACCTACCGTAAACTGATTTTGCGAGAAAGTTTGACAGTTTACGTGCAGATGACCAGTCATCTCTCCCTGGTTTCACTGTAATCACGTTCAATTCTCTCCTCCACCCTTAAAAACTGGTCATCACCAAATAAATGAAAAATCGTTGAGTGTGACGATAAACACAATAAAAAAAAAAAAATTAACTGACTTAATTTGGTTAATATTTGAGAAATGCAACTCACGATACAGTAAAATCTGCTTAAGTGACCACCTGTGACCACCTGTCACTTTGTATAAAGACCAACTGGTGCCCCCAATAGTACCATATGTGTACAAATCAACCTTTATATAAAGACCACCTCCCTATAAAGACTGGTTTTGTTGTGTCCATAAAGGGGGGGTCTTTATATACAAGTTTCACTGTATTTCCCAAAAATTAACAACAGGTTGTAAACAGAGAATCAGCCACATAAACACTTCTACAAACGGAAATGTGTGATCAACAGACCAGTTATCAATACAGGGCTTTTTTTATAGTATCCACAGGGCCAAAATATGGCCCAATTCCCAATGCAAAATGCATGTAATTTTCCCCCAATTTGATGAAAATCTTCCCAATTGAATGTTGAGCTAATGATAATAATGAAAAAAAAAAATAATGTAAAAGGAAAAGCATTTAAAAAATATATTTTTGAAATTTCTATGTGTGCACAATTTTCCCCAATGTGACACAAATTCATGTTAAAATTCCCAATTGTGTTGCCGATGGCATTGTCCCAAATTAGACAGAAAAAGGCAATACAATATTCCCGCACGCCGTTCATCGATCCGTAGGGGTCAACAAAACAGAAATTGACAACTTTGATTGTTTACACCTGTATTCTGTTGACAATTATATACATGTATTTCACGTAAAACTTGTTACAGATGAATTTCCTAAGAATGTTCAAAGACAACTCACTTTTTTTTTGTTTCGGTCATTAACCGCTAGTTTTCCAAGTCCGTCCATCAACTCGTGTGGGGTAAAACCAAGATGTCTTCTTTTCTGATTTTTTATCGCCTTGGAAATATATTTGATAATGGATTCGATGACACCTGCGAAAAAATATAGAAATATGACACAATAAAAATCTGTCAAACGGTACCAAATCACAATCGCATATTAAAATGAGCTATGATTGTAACAGGATGCTGTTATAGAAGTCTCCCAAACCATGGGCCAACTGAACCCCTCCTGGGGCATCAATAAAAAACTAAACCCTGGTTGCACAAATACATATGCAGATCTAACATACCCCTAAGTTCCGTGACGTTACAACTTACGGTTTTGGAGAAATGCGGCATACAAGTTCACGGTTGGAAGAAAGAATAATAATAAGCAGAATAATTAATATCCGTCGAATCATATCTATCTTGTTTCATAAAATACCTGTGTACTATTTTACCTGTATCTTGCAAATTACCTCTATCCTACATACTACCTATATCATAAATTGCTTTTATTACAAAACACAACTATCATAAATTACCTTTATCATAATTTACCTATACAAATTACAATTATCAAAAATTACCTGTAAAAATTACAATTATCATAAATTACCTGTATTATAAATTACCTATAAAAATTACAATTATCATAAATTACCTTTATCATAATTTACCTATACAAATTACAATTATCATAAATTACCTATACAAATTACAATTATCATAAATTACCTGTATCATAAATTACCTATAAAAATTACAATTATCATAAATTACTTTTATCATAAATTACCTTTATCATAAATTACAATTATCATAAACTACCTTTATCATAAATTACCTATAAAAATTACAATTATCACAAATTGCCTATACCATAAATTACCTAGATCATAAATTACCTGTATCGTCAATTAGTTTATCGTTTTCTTCCTCTTCTACAATGTGAGCCAACGTCAGCAAGGCCAACACTCGTAACATTTCGTAGCTGTCATCGTCTGACTTGGCAAACTTCAACATAACCTTAAACATCAAAAAGATAACGTTAAAGCTAGTTCAGCCATTTTGCCAACGTAGATATGTCTGCATGGGAGTATGGAAACTTAAAGGGGACATTAGCTGTGTATTTTTTCTGAAAATTTTATTTATTTTCACTACTTAAATAGACCTTTAATTAGCAGTAACTGCGCGATCCTGTGACTTTGCCAGTCTTCCGGTTGACAAAAAGATACAGATTCCTGGAAAATGAGGTCAAGAAACGATCAGTTAAAATTATAACGACGTTTATGTTTTTGCAGGTATCTTTGGCAAAGTCAAAGGACCACAGTTACAGCTAAAGGGTCGTGAATACTGATATACAATAATAAAAAAGAGATAAACATAGACATAAAAATTCTTAAATCCCTATATATTTTGAGAAAATTGCTAGAAAAATTCATGTTTGGCACTTTTTCAATTGCAATACAGTAACTCAAGTATACTATTTGTGTATATGCATATCACACTGGACCTGACCTTATTTTCACAATAACTTTTCTCTCAGCAGGATTCAGATCCAACGTGTTTAATTTTAGGCTTCAGTTTTGGTTTGCATTGGGCATCTTATGCATGGATTTTAATTTGCTTGCGTATCCATTTAATTTTTATGCAATTTGCCATAAACAATTTTGTATCATTGAAGATGGAATCCCTGACGCAAGTACTTGTGTTTATTCCATATTCATACAAAAATAAAAACATTGAAAGGAAAATAGCAATTTTATTTAACTTCATCTGGAAAAAATCCCTATCTACAATAATGTATACAGGGAAAATTTTTGCCCGCGTTTTATTTTTCGCCCCATTTGCCCTCATCATCAGCGGGCAAATTCAAAACTATGCGAATTCAAAATGGTAAATTCATCTATTTTCAACAATAAAAGTCTGTTGGAATTTAAAACGGGGTGAAACCGTTTGCAAGTGCATTAGGGCGAAAAAAAAAACATGAAGAGAAAATAACCCTGTATACAGAATCAAAGTATGAAGAATGCATTGCAATATGCAATATGCATGAGAAAAATCTCGAATATGAACAAGATATAAAAATCTATGTCCACTTGATAAAAATTGTGGTATTTTAGAATCTTCTTGAATCTGACAACACCATACATGACTTCTTAATTTGACTTTCTCAGCCAATCAGATTGCAAGGATGAGCTGAAGTTGAGTAAGTTATCAGACCAGAGTAATGCGCAGGTTCAAAGTTACACATAGTGGGCCCTGGGAGTGCTTGCATGGAATACATTTGATAACTGCCAAAAATGTTAATATGAGTTACACTTTCACCCCTAAGGGTTTAGATAGGATGTTCTTTTCTATTGTTTTAGACCAGTCTATTGAGATTTATAGGGATAAAAGGGGTCAGATAGATAAACATAATATTAAAAACATAATACCAAAGTTATAATGCTCAAGCAGGGCTAAAATGGGAAGACCACTCGTCCGCTCGTCCATGACGAGTGAAAAACAGATTTGGCAAGTCTTTTCGGGACGAGTATTTTGAAAAAAAAGATCAAAAGTTAAAATCTGTAGATATTTTTTGCTCTACACTGTATCTATTAAAGTTACATCATAAAGTTATGAGCTAACCCAAGAAGAAAACTTATCTGGTTACCGTGCTTCTAGATAAAATCCGAAAAATAACATCTGGGACTCGCCTATCTTATTAACATCCGTAACAAAATGGCAGTAGCTGCTAGGCAGCTGAAGCGACACAAATTTGTTCAAAGGCTCAAATAGCGAAGCTGGTTCCGAGGGGAAAGAAAAAAAACTAGAGGCTCCCAGGAGCCTGTATAGCTCACCTAGGTAGAGTTGTTGCAGAATGAAAATCAACAGATTGTCTAATGTTTGAATAAATGCTTGAAATTTAATACACAATATTTATTTCTATCACAAAATTTCAATATTTCCTTTCAAAACTAAACCATATTTCAAAATTTTGAGATAATACATACCAAGTATTATCGACTTTTCATGTATAAGACCCAAGAAATTTACCTTATCCAAAAACTGGTCAAGCACAAAAAGTCCCATGCAAGACTGTCATGTATTAGGCAAGACCAACCTATATACCAAATATGCTAAATCATTTTTGTTTATATGTAAATTAAATTTGAACCAATTCCCATAGGGTCCAATGTTAAAATATCTTCTCCACTGACGGCCATCTTGGATTTTGTGCGGCCCTCAAAAACACCAATGTTGTAGGGGGCCACCCAAAGACTGTTGTCGGCCAAGTTTGGCTCCAATTGGCTTAGGGGTTTAAAGAAAAAGATCTTTGAAATTGTTCCCATAGGGTCCAACGTTAACCTATGTTCCCCGTTGGCGGCTGTCTTGGATCAGGTGCAGACTTAAAAAAACACCAGTTTCAGAAGGTACCATCTAAGGACTACTATAACCAAGTTTGGTTCCAATTGGCTCACTAGTTTCAGAGAAAAATATCTTTGAACGTATTTTCCCATAAGGTCCAATGTTAAAATATGTTTTACACTGGTGGCCATCTTGGATTCGGTGTAGCACTCAAAAACCCCAATGTTGAAGGGGGCCATCCAAAGACTATTGTGGCAAAGTTTGGTTCCCATTGGCTAAAGGGTTTAAGAAAAAGATCTTTGATATTGTTCCCATAGGGTCCAATATTAACCTATGTTCCCTGCTGGTGGCCATCTTGGATTAGGTGCAGACTTAAATAAACACAGGTTTCAGAAGATACCATCTAAGGACTACTGTGACCAAGTTTGGTTCCAATTGGTTGAGTAGTTTCAGAGAAAAATATCTTTGAACGTATTTTCCTATAAGGTCCAATGTTAAAATATGTTCTCAGCTGGTGGCCATCTTGGATTTGGTGTGGCCCTCAAAAACCATAATGTTGTAGGGGGCCATCCAAAAACTATTGTGGCCAAGTTTGGTTTCCATTGGCTAAAGGGTTTTAGAGAAAAAGATCTTTGATATTGTTCCCATAGGGTCCAATGTTAACCTATATTCCCAGCTGGCGGCCATCTTGGATTAGGTGCAGATTTAAAAAAAACACCAGTTTCAGAAGGTACCATCTAAGGACTACTATAACCAAGTTTGGTTCTAATTGGCTCAGCGGTTTCAGAGAAAAATATCTTTGAATATATTTTCCCATAGGGTCCAATGTTAATCTATGATCCCCACTGGTGGCCATCTTGGATTAGGTGCGGACATGCCGGACACAATTTTTAAAGTAAACCACCCAAGGACTGTTGTGACAAAGTTTGGTTGCAAATGGCCCAGTGGTTTCTGAGGAGTTGATCTTTAACGACGGACGGACGACGACGACGCCAACGCCGACAACGACGACGATGGACGCCAAGTGATGGGAAAAGCTCACATGGCCTTTTAGGCCAAGTGATCAATAAATATCTTGACAGAATTAAAAATAAAACAAACACCACATATCTCATTTAGCAAAGATGGAGCATTACCAGTTAGAAGCTGAAAACTGCAAGTGGGCAAGTTCGAGCATATGAAATACTTTACTTCAGCCTCGAGCCAATTTCTACTGCATTAGGCTAGCAATCAAGCAGTTTTAAAACACAGAGGGAGGAAGATAAAAGATAAAGCGATGATTGAAAGAGTTAGATATAAGAAGAGACCAGATAGGGAGAGAGATATGTAGAATGGAGAAAAGTGAACTGCTTAATTTGTATGAACAGTAAAGAGTGGGGGGGGGGGAGGTTCGATCAAAAGCTTGAAAAATATTTATAAAATGGTAGTATAGTTTTTGAGTATTTGAAAGATAAGAATTTCCAAGGTAAGAATATGAAAATTCTAATTTATTTACAGGTTCATTTTAATTCAGGAAGGAAATACTCAAACCCCACGAGAAATAAAAGTGCATGTAAAATGCTCAAGAGAATGGGAAATACATTAGTCAGGGGATTAGTTAGTGCACCATTGGGGAAAAAAAACAAGTTTACTGAATTAACAGGGAAAAGAATTACTTTTTAAAATTTATACCGCATGTCATATTACCAAACAAATCATCACCTTTTGTTGTTCGAAAATTTATGCGAGTTAATAAAAAATGACTTTGATCTGGGGTCTATGTATTAAAATGCAATAAACATGATTATTGTAAAGAATTTATAAACAGAATTTCCAAAACTGGAAATCAAAATAGGTGAAAAGATGTAAACTAAAGTAGATTATTTTCAGTTTTTTTTGCAGACAATTAAACATAGAGTGCAGTGGTGGTATAAGAATTTTGTTTTTTAAGTATGTGGATACATGTTGAAAGCTTTGGATGTGTAGTTTTTCATTTTGGACGAGTACTTTTTGTAAAGCACTTGCCTGTCGAACAAGTGGTTTCAAAAAAGTTTTTCCTGACCCCTGTCAAGACGATCATTTCTGTTAATTAGACTTCATCATTTGAGTATCAATCTAAAAATATAATTTTCTGAAGTAAATGTGGTATCATACAAGGTCAAATAATAAATCTAAATGCATAACCAAATTTGTTTACGAGTAATTCACGGTAACCATCAAAAGATGACCATCTTAGTATTAGATGAATTTTTAAAATGCTTTTATCAGTGTGAAATATTACTTTAGCACAAGATTATCAGCTGGTACCAAAATACCAGGTGCTAGGTTTATGTATACCCTCAGGTACTCAAACGGTCCACCAGGTGTGCATGGCAGTGACCTAGTGGTTATAAATATCATTAACATAATACCAAAGTTCCATATGTATAATGCTTAAGACGATCGTTTCTGTAAGTTAGACTGCATCAGTTGAGCTCCAATTCCAAATAAACTGTCTACCGGCAATAAAGTAATTACAAGTTATCTCCCTTGCCCTGCTAAACCATTTCTGCATCTGCTTCATATAACGTAATGATTATAATACGAATGGATGATTCTACTAACTTTTTGGGGAAGACAGGGTTCACAGGAAATTTTCTTTTTTTTTTTTATCAGTACCACAAAATTCTCTCCGGAACTGCTGATCCAGAACACTTTGTATCCCCTACACACATCATCTGTATTGTTTGTAATTATGGGGGATCAAGTAGATTTTCGTGTTGATAGTTTACATTTGTTAAAACTCGTTAACAGTTACACATAAATGTAGCCAAATTTGTTTGAAAGGAAATAAATACATAGGTATACAATGCCGGTTTATATTCATTTGTGGACTGTGGAATAACAAAGGGTCAGTTATTAACTGATTTATAAATGTTACGATGTAAACAAACGGGATTTCAAGCTTTCCATGTGCGAGCAAAATAATCAAGCACCACATTTGACTTCCAGACAGAAAAATATCAGTCTTGAGTGGAATGAATCAATATCCAAACCGAGGCTAACGCCTCAATTGGGACTTACTGATCCATTCCACCCTCAACTGATATTTTTCTGTCTGGAACTCAAAATGGAGCTAGACTCTGTTAATCCCAAGGGCCCGTTAGAAGGGAATTCATTTTTTTTTTTTTTTTTTGGAGGGGGATGATACAGAGAAGGACAGTTTATTATTGACTTCTTGCAGATGACAAGAAAATATTTATGAGTAATGACAATGCAATTTGAACCATGCGCTGTCAAATAACTGAAGCCCACCCCCATCTCCTCCATTTCTGACGGGCCTGCACTGAACAACCGTAACTATTGTAACAAACAGGAAGGACTACTCTTGTAAGTGTTATTTTAATGTCGTTATGCTGTATACCCATAAAAATTAAACTTGTCCAAATCAAAGTAGGAGTCCAAATCAAGGAAGGGACCGCAAGACTCCACCCTGCCAGGCTATACCATGTGGTCTATACTTACTTCAGTCGTATTGTTTTGTTTGAAAAAATGGTGGACGTCTGAATTTCTGGCAATGTTATGTAAGATACTCATACAGGATTTGACCACATAGTACACATTCTGAAATAAATGACCAAAAAAAAAAACGAAATTAATCTCTACATGCTGGAGACAATCTTATAATGAGGAGGACACATGTGACCGATTCACATGGTTTAATTAGTGATGCCACGTATAATCACGATAACCGTGATTACGCCTTACATGAACATTAATCTTATTTTTTTAATTTGAATGCAACGTTATTAATTAGTAATTAATTAGGATCAGTCCCTTGCAGTGTTCGTAATAAGACCCGACAAATGGCCGGCTATGAGATTTGTATGTCAGAAAAAATGGTATACTATACATTACGTATATTGATATCTGTATCAAACGTACATGTTAAAGTATTTGGCGGTCCCCCTCTACCCCTGACTGTCACTTCAGTTTCCTTTATTTCAATTTTTTTCCCCTATATGATTGATATGTTTTATGCTCATATATATATATATATATATATATTTATTCATATATACAGTAAACCCTCTTTACAATGACCATGTTTGTTTGTTCCCACATATGACTGATGTTATATCAAATTTGTTACTGTAATGAAATTGATGTGGTGGGGTTTTTAAAGTTAGCTTCCTTGAGTATCATTTACGCATATAATTACATGTAAATAAATAAAACAGAATGTCATAACGGTTCTTATTATGTTATTTCGCCTTACTATACTAAGATAATCTTGTAAACATCGATGCACAATTATTTTTTCGGTCGAATATAGTAAATTGGAGATGTCATAAAATGCACGGATCATGTACAAAATACCCGATTGTATTCCAAGTTAGATTATTGCTTAAATAAAAAAGCACAGAGATTGTTGATACAATTTAATTAAAAAATGCCTTTCATAAATAAAATCTTATGAAAATGTCTACGGCTGTCGCAAAAATTGAAGTAATTTAAAGATACGCCATTGAAACCACATCAGCACGGACATGTATCGCCTAACGGAACTTGCCCACTTTGTGTATTTATTTTTAATTTTTTTTAAAATTCTGTTTTTCAATTTGTGCACATCTTGTATTTTCATGCTGGTTCAGTTCTAATGAAACTTGTATAATAAACATTAGGCCTACTGCAGAACAGGTAAGGCTAATCGTTGACGCCTATCACCTATCAGTGCAGATCAGAGAACAATTGACGATGTAGTTGTTTTATTGACACAATTATGTTTACCTGTGATTTCAACCATGAGGAAAATTGATAACAATAGCTGAATCAGCAGGTTGCTTCTATGTCAGGTTGTTGTAAGGAGTTTATTTACATTGAGTTTTGTACATTTGTTCCGGGAATCTAATGTCATAGTCGGATATCGGATATTCTGTTGTAATGATTACTTTTTATGGACATGTACATTTGTTCCTGAGCGATTCTAGTTGGATACCAAATATTCTGTTATAATGAATGTCATTGTAAAGCGAATTCACTGTATATATATATATATATATATATATATATATATACACACACACACATATATATATATATATATATATATATATATATATATATTATATATATATATATATATATATATATTTATGCTGATGTGTTGTAAAGCTCAAGGCAAATGAGCGAATAAACTGAATAAACATCTGAATTTGACCATGAAACAAGATGTGTTTGTGAAATACAAATGCCCCCAGTCCCAACAAATTCTATGCTGGCAAAATATTGCAAAAAAAGAAGTCCTACATTTTGACCCCACCCCATCTCAGTGGCATATGATGTCAGTGAAGTATGAGCAACCCATAGATGAACTTACAAGTCTAAGTTTGGTTACTGTGTCACAATCCAAACTCGAAATATTGCACTTTATATGTAAGCGGGACAGAATTACGGACAGATAAACAGACGGACAGACGATCTAAACACTAGATACACTTGGTTGACCTTTCAGGCTGGGGGTGTAAAACAATATGACTGTTTTAGCAGTCAGTTGTATCTCATTATTTGTCAGTTCTGATAACCAGCTAGGGGAGACCACTCTTTGCATTTGTGGTTGCATCCCATTCCTCCCAACCCTTTTTTTTTGTATATGTTTTAATTTCAACTAACTTAAATATTTATAAATACTTTATGATTTTGTCATTTAATCAATAAATGGACCTTTTCACCAGACATATATATTGCTGGTTATCATAATTACAGAACAAATGAGCCCAGAATTACTTCATACCGAGAGACATTCAATGACCTCAATATTTTTTCATGACAAATTACCACGAGAAGACCTTCAAAATACATTTATTACCTTAGAATGCAAATTTTTAAGGTACGGCTCATGATCACAGTTGACAGTGAAAAATCTAACTCCGTCGCTCTCCGCCACAGCCTAGTAGAAAATAAATGGAAAATTCAACATGAAAGAAAATGTGATGGTGAAAATATGAACTAGATATATAGTTAAGTAATCCTTTAGATAAAACCTTTTTGAGACAACGTTCTGAACACCCCTTTGATAAATAATCCTTCAGATAGAACCTCCTTTGAAAGACCACCTTTTAGGGGGGTTGAAAGACCACCTTTTAGGGGCAAAGGAGGTGTGGTCTCTCAAGACAGGTTCCATTGTAATCCATTACTGTACAACATGTGCTATTAAAACTAAAAAAAAAAGAAAGAACATATTTGATTGGTCAAGAACAATGAGTATCTGAGATTTGATTGGTTGAGTATGAATTCTATACATATAATTGAGTATTAATGTATTTTATTTGTAGCACTTTAGAATTAACCCTTTCACTACTAGAGTATTATGATATACGATGTACTCGCCACACTACAGCTGTCAAACACATGTCGCAAAGAATGCTCATTTACATAAAAGGGAAGTTACACTTAAGTCTCGTTTACTTTATGATTTCATTGTAAATGTAGTAACAAGGAATTCCCCAAAAGATGGATGCAAAAATCAAACTACTTTGGGCCCGGGGCATAGCCATTAAGGACTGCTTAACTTCATGGCCTGTTTTGGGCGCTAAAGTTAAGAAAGATAACGTTATTTAGCGGGCAGTTTTGGGCACTTCTGTTCATAACAATAAAAACAAAAATCATGAAGTAAAAAACAAATCACAGATGTACACTAACTTTTACAGTTCTGTTTAATATTTGTAACTGTAAGTAGAGTATATACATAAAAAAGAAAATATATAAATAGATTACCTTAGCAAGCTTTAGACTGGCATCTGTATAATTCCATAGAACGTTGAAACAATAATAGACAGGGAACCAGATTGAATCATTTTTAAAAATTCCTTTCTCGTTGAGTTTCTTCAGTATATTCATCGTTATTTCTGCAAAACATTATATTTTTATACAAGATATATTGAGATTTATTCAACTTTGTCTTCAATACAACCAGCAGCTGGCTTTTCCTGTCCTTCAGATGAGAGAGTAAAAACTGAGGTCCCATGTCACAGTAGGTGTCAGCGAGTCAGAGAACCCTAACTTGCTCAATGTCCGTGAGTGCCGAGCATAGGCCAAAATGTGAAGCCCTTCACTGGCATTTGGTGACATCTCCATATGAGTGAAAGATTCTTGAGTGGGACGTTAAACAACGATGCAACTACAATCAATATAACCCAGGAAACTCAGCGACATTGCAAAACATTTGGTCACAACGAAGATGATCTAAATTTAGAAATGTTAATCAAAATTTTGTAGTTTTAAAAATGAAACAAGTTCGTTGAAATAAGCAAAAACATGTTAAAAAGGAAACATTTGAAATTTGTAACTTGAAAAAATTCCATCATAGTTTCAATTATATATATACAGTTTGTTTGTTTGTTTATTGTTGTTTAACGTCCCACTCGAGAATATTTCACTCATATGGAGACGTCACCAAATGCCGGTGAAGGGCTTCAAATTTTGGCCTATGCTCGGCACTTACGGCCATTGAGCAGTAGGGTTCTTTAACGTGCCAACACCTACTGTGACACGGGACCTCCAGCTTTTACTGTCTCATCTGAAAGACAGAAAACCAACCTGTCGTCGGCGGGACTCGAACTCACGACCTCACGATCCAGAGTCGAGCGCGCTACCGACTGAGCCAGGCCGGCTCATATATATACAGTTAAACTGCCATGAGTCAAAGTTCAATGGACCAGCTAGAAAATTTCGAAACATAGGGACTTCAACTGACAGATGATGGCTGAGAATCATACGTTTTTAGTTTCACACGTTTCAGAGGTGTACGATATATATGACGGCTTCGAAACCAGTTGAGACATATATAGTCATTATAATTAATAATAAGTGCTAAAAATAGTTTTCACAAAAAATTAAAACATTGAGTGCTGATGAGAAGGAGAGGGTTTACCATGAATCAATCTCGTACATATGGAAATTTTGACTCCAAATTATTTGTGGGGATTTTGGCTGCTTTTTTTTTTTTTGATAAAATGGGCCCTAAAATTAATTTTTTCGAAATATTGAAAAATTACGCTAAAAAAAGTTCAAATAAAAAATGTTTATAAGTAGCATTAAATAACAAAATTATTACGGACTTTGTCATTTTTTCAAAACGACGAGAAATTCCACTCACTGAAGTTCGACTTATCTAACTTCTACCGTATACGTATTTGTGTTTGTACATATGTATCACATTATTGATTATTTATCGGTAAAAGTAAATCATTTTGACATCTAACACTATCAGTGTTTTCAATGCCAAACGTATGGTAAGCAAAGAATACAAAGCTTACCTGACATACACCCACCCCTTTTGTAAATTTAATCAGACTTCAACCAATCACGTAAACTACAGCACTGAAAAGTCAGTCAAAAACAGTATTGACCTATTAGTCTGGTGAACAATTATGAAGTTATTTGGGCTCGCCATGCAGATATATAAACAAATTTTGATTTTTGCAGTTACATGTATATTGTTTTAAAAAGAATTAAACAAATTACAGCTTTGTAGTCCCATAATTGGCATTAGGGAAGTCACACTTAGATGCCACTCCCCCTTCACCCTTCCCCCCCGCCCCAAAACAAAGTTTAACTTTGATCAGTCAAATCATCCATCACTAAAGAAACATTTTGGCTTGACTGAGTCATTGATTTATAGTAGAGTCCATATTTTCTCAAGGTTTTATGACTTAAGTGATATGATTATTGAATTGATTCACTAACATAGTATCGGTAACTGCCATTCTTCCCCCCCACTAACACAACTTCAGTTCACCACTAGAAATGCTTAAGTTAACCCATTTACCCCTACAGACACATTTGGACTGGTCTAAGTCAATGATTTACAGAAGAGTCCATTGTTTGTCAGGGGTTGATGAGTTAATGTCCTCTAATAAATGAAAAACAGAATTTGAACAAATCAATCTTGGGAATACTTACAGACATAAGTGCTATATTAACCCTGTAAACCCTACAGGCCACAATAGACTGGTTTAAACAATATAAAAGAGCATACCATCTCGATACATAGGGTAGAAAGGGTTACACTGATAAGTAACAACATACCTGCAAATCCTTCCTCCTTTAATACCACTCCAGTTTTCTTTCGATGTGGTCGATAACTCCAATACGAGTCGCCAATACTTTTTAGAATTTTCATTGTTTCCCCTCTGTCATATTCCTCCTGTGCTTTAAGGGCTCTGACAAGTTCCCTAATCCTAGGATAAAGCTCCTCCTCTTTTAAACCCTTTACATTGCATATCTCATCTATTTGTACAGAGCCATTCATCTGGGATGTGGACTGGGATTGGGTGGAATCTTTGTTTTCGGAAGCAGGTGTGTCATTTCTGGAACTTGGAGTCTGGCCAAAGTCTGCGTTCATCATTGTAGCTTCGTTGAAGGAGTCATGAAGACTTAAGGGACCATCTGCAAATAAAAATTTGGCATTGCAATATTGATAATTGTTGAGATCTATTGTTAATCTAATTTAAATAGGTTTCACAATATATCAACCACACTGAATTATATAATTTTTTGTATTACTATATTGAATTATGACTGGTTGTATTACTGTAATGAATTATATGACTGGTTGTATAACTGTACAGAATTATATGACTGCTTGTATTACTGTACTGAATCATACGACTATTTGTACAATGTATAACCATACTGAATTATATGACTGTATTACTGTACTGAATTTAATGACAGGTTGCATAACTGTACTACATTGTAAATCATATGACTATTTGTATAACCATACTGAATTACATGACTGTATTACTGTACTGAATTTAATGACAGGTTGTATAACTGTACTGAAATGTACTGAATCATATGACTGGTTATGTAACTATTGAATTATATGACTGGTTGTCAAATGGTACTGAATTATATGACTGCTTATATAACTGTACTGAATTATATGACTAGTTGTATAACTGTACTGAATCATATGATAGGCTATATAACTGCACTGATTCATACATGCACAACTGGTTGTATAACTGTACTGAATCATATGACTGTTTGCATTACTGTACTGAATCATATGACAGGTTGTATAACTGTACTGAATCATATGATTGCTCCTATTACTGTACTGAATTATATGACTACTTGTATTACTGTACTGAATTGTATAGCTATATCGAATTACATGACTGGTTGTATTACTGTTCTGAATTACATGACTATTTGCATTACTGTACTGAATTATATGACTGGTTGTATAGCTGTACTGAATTCTATGACTGATTGTACATGTTGTATTACTGTACAGAATTCTATGACTGCTTGTATTACTGTACTGAATTGTATAACTGCATTGAATTATATGACCGTTTGCATTACTGTACTGGATTATATGGCTGCTTGTATTACTGTACTGAATTAAATGACTGGTTGTATAACTGTACTGAATTATATTACTGCCTGCATTACTGTACTGAATCATGACTGCTTGGTATTACTATTCTGAATTATATGACTGCTTGTATCACTGTACTGAATTATATATTTGTTTGTTTATTGTTGCTTAATGTCCCATTCAAGAATCTATTACTCATATGGAAACGTCACCAAATGCAGGTGAAGTGCTTCAAATTTTGACCTATGCTTCGCACTTATGGCCATTTAGCAGTGAGGGTTCTTTAACGTGCTGACACCTTCTATGACATGGGACCTCGGTTTTTACTGTCTAAATCTGAGGTACAGGTTGTATACCTGTATTAAATCCTATACTGAATCATATTTTGTCCAAAAAAGCTCGAGAAACTTGGAGTTTGGAACTTTTTCAACTGCAATTAATTAACTCGACCTTACAATTTGTATGTGCATACCACGCTGGACCTGACTTCATTTTCACAAAATATATAGGAATATAAAATACTTTGTACCTGTGTATAGCTCTTATCTGTTACTGTACATCAAGCAGTAAAAGCAGAAAAAATGAAATGATTTTCTTTGGTAAACCTTTTTAGCTCTAGAGTGTAATATACTTTGTATATTGTTATTTATAGGGTTATTTTTGCCCTGTGTTATTTTCTGCCCCAATGCACTTGCAAATGGTTTCGCCCCATTTTAAATTTGCCCAGACGTTTATTATTAAAAATAGATGAATTTACCATTTTCAATTTGCCCAGTTTTGAATTCGCCCTTTGACAATGAGGGTGAAAGGGTGAAAATAAAATGAAGGCAAAAATTTCCCTGTATACAGTAACTCTACAATGTGAGATAATTAACACTATTCTACCACAGAAAATGATACATACAACATGTACAAATATAATTATCATTGAGATTATATAATTATATAACACTGATCATGTTGACCCATTCTAAAGAATGGGATAGTCCACTGTCAAAATTCGGGAGTAAGTTATATACAACATGTACAACAGAATATGATTACCATTGAGATTATATTATTATGTAACACTGAACATGTTGAACTTACCCATTTTAAAGAATGGGAAAGTCCACTATCAAATTTCAGGAGGGAGTTTAGGTACACCAGTATATCATTCATTGAATTCAAATTTTACGCTGACTAAACATGCAATATCATTGGATACATTCTGGAATTGTCACAACAGACCATAGCACTTGTTAATTTGGGTGAGTCTTAACTCATTCACCCCTAGATACACATTTGGACTGGTCTAAGTCAATGATTTACAGAAGAGTTCATTGTTTTTCAGGGGTTGATGAGTTTATGTAACCACTTTAAACTAAACAGAGTAAAAAAAAGAGTACCAAAGGATAATAAAAACTCCAATTAGTCCGTTACAGAGAGGTGTCCACTGAATGAAGGATGACTATTCTCTGTTTAAACATTTATATGCATAATCAACACAAATCTTCTTGTAATCAACAGTTACGAAGCAAAGCAAGGAAATAAATATCGAGCAAAAACAGAAAATAAAACAAAGTAAAAGTGTTTCTAAAAATAGAACTTCAGAAGTTAGACATACAGCTTTGTGACAAAGTGCCTGTGGCAATGGAAGATGATCACAGGAAGATATTGTTTTAAATCAACATGCTTCCGCATCAACTCACCAACTGATTCTAATAAACATAATTCCATGATTCCCCCCCCCCCCCCACAAAAAAAAAGTAAAACTTGTGACCCTCTAAAAAACAATATTCTGTTCACCTGGGGCCCGTTCTATGAAAGATCTTAAGTCCTAAATCCTAACTTTTAGTCCCTACTACCATGACAACACATTGCTGATATTGATTAGTCAGACCCATGACAATTAGGACTAAGACCTAGGATTTAGGACCTTTCGTATAAAGGACCCCAGCTCCCTATCAGGACCCTAACTGTATAAGGGTATCAGGTGATCGCACCAGTAAAAAGACAACTGACACCAGTTACTGGGCAATATGCCAGTAGTTCTTTACAAGTCAATATGTCTACATGTCAACCAAGGAAAAGTGGCACATACAGGGTCTGTCAAAAACCAAGGTAAGGTGACACATACAGGGTCTGTCAAAAACCAAAACAATACTGTCAATTTAAAAAAAAAAAACAGATAAAACATATTGCCTTGCATGGGCTCCATGCATTACTGAAGATCTAAGATTTTTGTGCCGGGAGGTAAGCTGTCACCCCTATTATGATTAAAATTAGACTCTTCGTGTTTGTAAAGAGGTGCCATAAATTACCTTGGTAGACCCGTAAGTGAAATAATATTCTAAACATTAGAAACACATGACAACAAAAAACAAACAAACATCATATACAGTAAAACCTGCTTAAGTGTCCACCTTTGTATAAAGACCACCTGGTGCAGTCCTCAATAGTACCATTTGTGTATAAATCAACCTTTATATAAAGACCAACTCCTTATAAAGACCAGTTTTCTTGTGTCCCTAAGAAGGTTGTTATATACAAGTTTCACTGTATATCCATATCATATACAGTATTGTGTCATAAACAAGTTCCCTTGATATATTTCATTTTATATAGGACAACTGAGCAGGTGAAATCAAAGTTGGAATTGAGCAGTGTGGCATCAGTTAGGGCTTTGGCTAGAGACAGAGTGATTTGATTTGATTTTTTTGTTTTACGCCATACTCAACAATTTTTCAGTCATATGATGGCGTCCAGTTTTTTATTGGTGGAGGAGAAACCCGGTTACCCGGGTAAAGACCACCGACCTTCCGCAAGAAACTGGCTAGAGTCAGAGACAGGTGAATGCAATGTATTGAGACCTTATGCACCAGCAGGGGCGAAGAGGGTACCGTAGTTGAGGTGAGCATGGTGAAATGACATATTTTATACAAATCCGCATTTTTCAAAATTTTCTCCTACATTTGTTTACAGTATTAAGGAGAAGTATCAACTTCAGGTTATTCAAGACTCCATGTTTTTTAGGATACGAAAAATTAAATATATGGTCTCAACAGGAAGACCAGTTGCGAATCTCAAGATAACTGTCAGATTTTCATAAAAATAACAATTTTGTAAATAAATGGATAACTTTTAGCACTTTCTTTTGGATAATGTTTCATATATACATTTTACATTTTGAAATAATTCATTAGACTGAAAGAATGATAACGGAATTTAGAAAACGACTCCATGAGAAAAATACTGACATTTGATATGAAGGTTTAGCTAGTCGTACCAAGAATTACTTAGGATATGAAGAGAGAAAATCTATTTACTTGTAAGAAATCAAAGTTTTGCAGACAAACAAATAAATAAACAGAGAGATAGATCAAATCCATGATTCCCACAACCCTTATCCCCTAGAAATCTGGATGCAAAAAAAAAAAAAAAAAAAAAAAAAAACAGTTCTAATGGAAAAATTCCTTAACCCATTCACCCCTAAATACACATTTGGACTAGTCTAAGTCACTGATTTACAGAAGAGTCCATTGTTTTTTCAGGGGTTGAGGAGTTAAAAACTTTGATTGTCACTGCCCCCCTGTTTTTGTTTACAGCAATCAAGCCCCATTCTATCCTACATGTATAGGAAGGCATACAGTACCCTGCCAAAAGTACTAGTGAGTTCACCATTGCTATTTTCCAATAACTTTCTATGTGAAACAAAGCAATGCTGGCATCAATTCTTCTCAAAACTCACATATTTATACAAAAAAAGGTCAATTCATCATCATCTAATATTCAGTTTTAAATTCCTTTGAAATTTTATATCTGAGATGCAACATTTTGTCTTTGCAGTAAGTATTATGTTGACATCATTCGCTACAAGGAAATGGCGTCGTGTATTTCACATGAGACTTTAAAAAAACTTATTTTTCATGAAAAGAAACTGACATATTTCCAACCAACTTAGAAAGATCGTTCATAGACTTTAACACAAATGTGCAAATGTTTACAAGATTTCAGTGAATATATAAGTCAAGACAATTCTTCCAAAAAGTCAATTTAGAAGTTATGGGTAAATGATTTTAGGTAACTAACTTTTGGCATGGTCCTGTAACAGATATAGGATATGACCGATTCTATTTGACGTACAGTACAGGCATAAGCAACCAACTGAACCTTTGTGCTCAAGTAAACATACAAAACAAGTTATAATGACTTCAATTTACCTCGACTTACCCATCTTACAAGTCTGATCTATGGAGTCCCAGTGGGACAACACCAGTGGTATTCGTTTTGGCATATTTTTTTCATGCGGCAATTTACCAATCGGGGCCGACTCACTTGACTGACCCTCAGAGACGGCACTGTCTGAGGATTTTGTCCGTTGGATACTGCGCTGTTTTTGCAGTTTACGTAATTCGCTGTCCAGAATTTCTCGAAAGTCGTCGTGTTCTTGAGGAACACTCATTTTTGTTGACTATATTTTTGGCAATTCCAAAAAAAAAAAGAAAAAAATCTCAAGTTTTGTGAACAGTAACAGAGAAATTTATTTTCTCTAGGACGTCACACGATATTTTCGCTAATATCTTATAATTTGATATCTCGCTTATAGCATTTTGTTGACCATGCTATTGATGGTGTGACCAGTATCTATTCTACAGCAATTTATCTCAAATGTTTTTAGACGATATAAGATGCTGTTCTCTTTCCTTCAAATCAATAGATTCATTTTAGTTTTTCATCCGTTGGGCAAGCAGTGTGTAATTACATTTGTCTAGAATCCGAACAAACTCTTATATCATCCACATGATACAGTAGTGCATCATCTTTTTGGGTGACCCACATAAAACTAACATCTGATCATAAGTCAAAAATAAGTTGTTGATGCAGCAAATCTCTAAGAGACAAAAAGACAACCCTGGTATTTGGAAACTGATACTCTTGAAGTGATCTCGCATTGGCAAGTCCCAGAACTTATATGACATTAAATCACGAAAATCCCTGAATGAATAGTAGCAATCTTCGAGAAATCAAGTTTTTGTATAATGGTAACAAAAGATTTAAATTTCATTCTTTTGAAAATAATGTAATATCTGTTGTTTCTGTTTGGCTGTTTCCATGGAAATTACACAAAAAGTATTTGTAAAAAAATTGAGGAATTCATATGATTTTCAAGTTTTCGTTTTTAGTTCTTTCTTTCAGCTTTGAACAGAATACAGAGGATTTAAAGCATTGATAATGACTCTTCATGATTCATCTTAATGTCTCGGAGAAAATTACGAAAATTATGTAAAATAATGACAGAAGATCAGAATTTAGAGCAGAACACTGAAAAATTATGTAAGATATTAAAAATGAGGATATAACAGAAAAAAAAAATCCAAGCAAACTGCAAATATGTTATAGAGAGATTTGGCCAGTACAAAACTGTCCACTGATAATTTCTGCCAGTCACACTGATCTGAATGTCCAGTACATCTGACTGTATACAATTTCAGAATATCTGGCAACTCAAAAGAATGTCAAAGGTCAATACATCACAAGATTCTTATTTGCTTTCCTGAATCAAGGGATTCTTCTGGAAGAAGAAATTGACCAAATTACAAAAGTCCACTCCTTTTGATTTGTCAAATTCGTATGTTTGATATTTTCTCGTCAGCATTAAAATAAAATTAATAATAATAATAATATAAACATTATCATAATAAAAAAAAATAAAAGTCCGGTTGCCCTGGTTCTCCGTCCTCTACTATACACACAGTTAATATCAATTGTATGTTTCCAATGTTGTCTACAGTTTCAGTCTCATGTTGGTACAAAGTAAGAAACGACTCTTCCAGTGATGAAAATTAAATGCAGATTTTTTTTTCTAGAACATTCATTAAAAATAAATTCTAGTTTGTTTTGTTTTGTTGTTTGGTTTTTTTTTGCAGTTTTCTTGTTTTGGTTTTTTTTTTTGCAGATTTTTGTAGCTTTTCTCGTTTTTTGTTTTTTTTTGCAGACTACTACAACTACACAAAAAATTCCCTTTTTCCAGTTGTGATACTCTTAAGTTTCCATATGAAATCAATGTTCACACTTTTGTTATGGTAATTATAAGCTTCCATAGACAGGTAAAGATTCCCCTAAAACACGGACAAGCACCATAACATGATTATACAGGTTCATTAAGATTTCTAAAAAATATATAATAACTGTCATAGAATCATAGAAATACACACATCAAATGAACGCCACTTTCTTGTCTCCAAAAAATAAAATATTTGTGTACTGGACAATCACCACAAATTTCTTTTTCAGTTGAAAACTGACCACAAGTGACTGATGGTCAAAGCCTGTTTTTAGTCAATTTTGTGTACATCCAATAAGCAATGTAAATTCTAGACAGTTGATCACATATTTATATACATTTCACAAAAAAAAAAAAATTGCGATGTTTTGTTTCCAATTTGCAATTTTCTTTTCGCCTTTAAGTATCACTAAATTACAGAAAGTACTGTAAATGCTGTGGTCAGTTGAATATCACAAACTTATGTGGACAGTAAAATTGATGACTTCTTGGACATCCAAAAATTTAAATATAAAGGCCACTGTCCTAATGCCCTAATAATAAATGTTTTTGAATTGAATCATATCCCATAAATGATGCTCCATACAACAAACGATAGTTCATAATTAAATACTTATGTGTTTATAACATGTATGTGATCGCTGTTAACACCAGTATTAACAAAACTCCACAATTGTTATGTTGCTGGAAGGGCATCTGTTTCCAGTCGGATCTTTATCGGATATAAATCAAACTGTTTGCATGTGTTTATCTGGAAAATTTCTGTAAAAACCCAAGTGAAAAATTTCGGAAATATAATATCCATAAATCATGAGGCTGACTACACTGTCAGTTGGATAGTTTTGAAGCTCCCCGGCTTAACAACACCTCAGAGAATAATTCTAATGCTTCCCAAAGGTTGGAAATGCTGGCAAATTATTCAGAATTAGGTCAAATGAAAGGTTAGCATTTCCTAGAACACATGCTGATAATTATCTGGGCACCAACTGACAGCTTTTTGATGTCATTGATATATACATATATTAATATATATTGGTATGTTTTTTTTATAATGATATCTCTAGAGTTTACATTTTTTTAAAAAAAAAAATGCCATTACGAGATGACATTTATACATTACAACCGTTGGATAAAAGACATCAACAAATGTCAAATACATCACTTAATTAGTCTGCTCAATTATTTTTGCTCGAAGTTGAAATTATTCCAAAAATCATTAATTACCCAACTTTTATTTTAATGAAACATAGGGTATATATATGATATGTATAATGTTGTATCAGATGTAAGTTTGAAATTTGATAGAAGAATAATGTCACTATGACAGTCGACTTATAATCTATGATGCTGTCACATGTCACTTGTCAGTATGTCAAATATGTTGTCACGATATGTATACATGATATAATTTGTAGAAGCTATGTCAAATATATGGTAGCAACAATATATGCAAAGCTACATAGTATAAATAAAGACACCTTAACTTCAACTGTCAAATATGTTGTCACGACATGTATCCATGATATAATTTGTAGAAGCTATGTCAAATATATGGTAGCAACAATATATGCAACGCACGGGTTTTTAAATTGTGCGTTCTCTGCATTTTTCGCCTTAGGTGAGAGTCGTAGAGGTCGTGGGGCAGAAAAAAAGTAGAAATCAATTCGTAAGCTGGGATACGAACGATATATGTTATTGGGAAATTGCAGAGTTTGTTGGACATGCTCAACATCCATTGTACATGCTTACGGCCAGTCTGCATGCTCAAAATTCCACAAGATGGCTGTGCAAAGCCCTTGCGTTCATTGACGTTTTTTGTCGTACATACCCTGTAGAGTGGCAGTATGACCGGTTGTGACCGAGGCTTAAATAGTTTTTTAGCTGTTTTATTATTCTTTTAAATCCAACCAAGAATTTTTCACTTACTGTATTCAACCTATTTAGCGCCCAGGGCACTAGAAAAATCAGGAAAAAGGGCCAGGGTGAGCAATTTATGGGACCTATTAATACTCAAATCAGCGTAAAACAGTTGATTTTTGTATAAGACACAGTGGTACAGTTGTTGCAGTTATTACTGAGAACACCTATCAATATAATTCTGTTGCTTAGGGGCCGCAGATAAACTGTTATTTATGGTTTTTCACTTCAACCAGCTAGAAAAGATTCTCAATCATATGTAAAAAGGGATGGGGGGCACTTATAGGGACGTGGGCAGACATTGGGTCCAATACATGGTGACTTCTAGTTTTTAACAGAGGAGGATAGAACTAAGCACCAATGCACTTGGAAAAAAGACCACCAACTGTCTGCAGGTGAACTGGCAATGTAACCAGCTTCAGGTTAAAAGCAACAAAATTTTGACTGGAGCTACGGACAGAAGTCAATACAGTGAGCCATATTTTAACCCATTCACCCCTAAAGACGCATTTGGACTAGTCTAAGTCATTGATTTACAGAAGAGTCCATTATTTTTCGGGGGTTAATGAGTTCAGTCTCGTCAGTAATTGCCCTGACTTTCACTTTGCATTAACTGAAGGAACACTTGTATAATTTTTGACTGGGTCTTAGGGCGGATGCAATTTTTGTTGGCACCTGAGGTCGTGAATATAAAATAAATGAAATAGCCATAAATTGTCAGTATGTCAAATATAAAAGTGTTGACATAACTGTCATCATGTCATACAAAATGACAAAGCCATGATTTGTCAGTATGCCAAATATGAAAATGTTGACATAGCTGTCATCAAATCAAACAAAATGATATAGCAATAAATTGTCAAAAAACAAAGGTGTTGACATAGCTGTCATCACATCTGACACAATGAATTGTCAGTATGTCAAAAACAAAGGCATTGACATTACTGTCATCATGTCAAAGTATGACACAATGAATTGTCAATATGTCAAAACATCAAAGTGTTGACATAGTTAATATTAAGTTAAATATTTTACAAAAGTAATTACAATTATGACAATAAGTGACTGTCCTCATATATTTTTTTTCTTTTACAAAAAATTAATGAAGACCATTTTAATGAATGTAGTCAATTTTCATTATGTCGTATTTATATTGCTGTTTAACGTCCCACTCAAGAATCTTTCACTCCTATGGAGATGTCACCAAATGCCAGTGAAAGGCTTCAAATTTTGACCTATTCTTGGCACATACAGCCATTGAGCAGTGAGTGTTCTTTAACGTGCCGACACCTACAGTGACACGGGACCTCGGGTTTTTACTGTCTCATCCAAAGCACAGGAAACCAACCTGCTGCAGGCTGAACTCGAACTCATGACCAAGAGTCAAGTGCGCTACGGACTGAGCCAGGTCAGCTCTTGTCATTATGTCAGACATCTAATAAAAAAAAATGTGTCAAGATATGGTTTGGTTGGGAAGCACAAGCACATAATATTCAATATACATGTATGCACATATTATTTGGTTGGCCTTGTATACTTAATGTAAACAACAGTTATTTGATTACTGTAGATTAATTTGCATATCCATAATCTTGTTACAGATTTTCATGTAAAATTCTCCTGTAATTGTTCATTCAAGCATAAAATTGTAATTCCTAAGAGAATGTTGGACATAATTCTAATATTGGTGTTCCTGAAAACAAGTCTGTCACCCCTATTTTGTTTCAGTTTAGACTCACTGTATTTGTAAAGATGTGCCAATTTACAGGTCAACCAAGGTATAATTAGCACATGTTTACAAACATGACGAGTCTAAATCAAATCATAACAGGGGTGACAAGCCACTTGTCATCACAAAAGTACCAGAGATTCAGCAATGCATGGAGTCTGTGCAAGGCAATGTGTTTTACCTGTACAACCTATTTTTGTAAAGTAGACCGTATCGTTTTGGTTTTTGACTCTATCCGGATGTGCCACTTTACCCTGTTAGACCTAGCTATACAACATGACATTCTTATAGAAGGGATTCAGCTTGTAATCAGATACCCAGATCAACCAAATTGTTGATGCCACAGGGCTTTTCCTGACCTTTTTTGGGAAAATGGTCCATGGTGCTGGAAGTGGGAATTACATGGCATTTTGGCTCAAAATTTAGAATTTTTCTCTTATTTTTCTGTCTTTTAGTTTCATCTATTTTGCTAATTGCTATTTTTTTTATCTTATTTATTACCAAGCTGTCGTATTTTAACTTTCAAGGTAAGCATTGACTGAAAATATCAGCATAGGAATAAGAAGTAATGAAAAGATGTTATGTTATGTTCTTGATTAGGATTTTTTGGCAAAAAAATTGGGAAAAAAAGATATGATTTTTGATTAGGAATATAGCCCTATATCAGCAATAGATTTTGGAGGGAAAAAGCCATGTGCCGACAGACAGATGGACGAACATCACTAATAAATTGACTGGTACCTATTCACTTAGCACTTACAGTCATTGATCAGTGAGAGTTCTTTAACGTGCCAACACCTACTATGACACGGGACCTCGGCTTTTATTGTCTCATCCAAAGGACAGGAAAAGCCCGCTGACTCCGCCGAGGCTCGAACCGACGACCCTCCGGTTGCAAATCGAGCACTCTATCGCAGAGCCATGATGGTTCTCCTATTCACTCCTACAAAAACGTACTACAACAGTACACAGAAGAAAAAACAACAAGACTAACCCTAACTAATCTGCATACTGAATAACTGGTCATTTTCACTCTTATTTAATTTTCGCCTTTTTCACCATTTTTGCCATTTTTCGCCTCTAGATAAAAGGGAAAAAAATTAACAAGATAGTGAAAATTTTCAAGTTTAATAATTGAAGCATGCATGGACATACATCGTACATGTCATCTATGAGGCTATATGGTGATTTTGGGTGAATTTAAGAGGTCGTAAAAGGGCAAAATTTACCAAGGGTGAAAATTTCCAGGTATGGTACATGTATAGTCCATTTGCTCTCCATTGAAACTGGGATTTAGTCATTTTTGGCAAAAACTAAATAATTTATATATTTTAAATGTTCATCATTGTGATTTTAAGGTTATACATAACTAAAAATGAATTTTAGTTGCATGAAGCAATTCAAGGGAAAAGGTTTCCCATTACTAATAGTGTAAGATTTCTTTCAAATTTCAAGAAAAATTACACGGGTGCAAATCCAATACATTGAACAGCCATAATACTGTAATTATAAACAGTTTTCAAACCACATGGTTACCTAAAAATAGTCAGTGTGCCTGCTATTGTCCATTCATATAAGATGAATAGAATTAATTTGTCACTTACTTAATTCATGCAAACTGGTCAATAAGGGATCATCTCACAATTGCAAGTCAACATAATTTTCAAGTTTACATTTTTTGTTTGTTTTTATGTTGTTTTACATCCAGCATGCCATGAGTATTACTAATAAGATGTAATTATTTCAGTAACATAGTTTTGTGCATTATATTAAATATGATTAAGACTTATAATTCTGTTTTTTGTTCATTTTTGTTTTAAAGTTCATAAAAAATAATTATGAATTTATGATACAATCCCTTGCCAGTCTACTGTCATGTGGCCCAACATATGACCTACTTATGCATGAATCAGAAAGAATTATGGGTGCTGTTTTATCAACTCTGCATTTACCCACACAAACTTTTACAAAATTTTGTATTGCAGTAAATGGGTAAAAGTTTTGTTCACAAACCAAAAATTTTCATAATCACAATTCAGTTATATGGTAAAACTAAAAACATTGCTGTAAAATTCAAATTTGATAATTAAGTGAAATTTAAAAAATTTAACAATACCCCAGTTTCAATGGAGAGCAAACAGACTATACATGCTGTAATCATTATACACTGAGCTCACTCTACAGTCAAATTTGCATTAAAGGCCTCCTCTGTACAAAGGGCACCTGCCTAAGCAGGTCATTCAAACATAACCTTTGTTTACTTTTCATAAAGAATAAATCTCTTAATAAAGGTCACCTGTCTATAATGGCCAATTTTGCTTGTTTTCTTGTGTTGCCTTTATAGACAAGTTTGACTGTATTTTCACAGATGCTCTTGGATACCATAGTTTTTTTAAGTTCTTGCAGAGTTTGCAGAGCTTAAATAAATATACACTTGTGGAGTTTCACTCAGCGACCACTGTCGTAAGGGAACAACTTTACAATGACTGCCGTCCTAGGGGAACCACTTCACATTTAGGGTTGTAAATTGTCAGTCTCTTGAAAATTGCATAATAAATATAGAAAAACCCAGACCCTCACTTAAGAGACTACCTCTCTAATCAGACCACTTAGAGCCAGTCAGGTGGTCTTAATAGCAAGGTTGTACAGAGAGAGAGAGAGAGAGAGAGAGAGAGAGAGAGAGAGAGAGAGAGAGAGAGAGAGAGAGAGAGAGAGAGAGAGAGAGAGAGAGACAGAGAGAGAGAGAGAGAGAGAATGAGAGAGAGAGTGAATGAGAGAGAGAGAGAGAATGAGAGAGAGAGAGAGAGAGAGAGAGAGAGAGAGAGAGAGAGAGACAGACAGACAGACAGAGAGAGAGAGAGAGAGAGACAGAAAGAGAGAGACAGAGAGAGAGAGAGAGAGAGACAGACAGACAGACAGACAGACAGACAGACAGAGAGAGAGAGAGAGAGGGGGGTCCTATGTGTATTTTGAATGTAATGGACAAAGTGCAATGATCTAGGACTATTTTACCATGTATCTCTCTTTGGGTTTAACTGAAAAGCAGCATACTGTTTATTGCAGCCGCTCTTTAACCATAAAACTATATATAGATATGAATATAAAAATGTTACCACGGTTACATGTACTTAAATCTGCAGCTGACATAATACACATGCACATGATGTTTGTTTCGCATAAACCTGCTGAGCTCAGGACAATACCATGATTAACCGAAACCTCTGAAGGGACAACCAGGAACAAAGTCAATAATGTAAAAGCATTTCCATGGCAACAGATGGTCACTGTCTGTAAATTGTCAAATGAAATGACATCAGTGTGAATAATTACCAGATCAACTTATTTTATTCCCTTGCCATGATACATTGACATTAGTTAGTGGTCATTATCAGTAAATTACATACTTTTGGTATAATCCCCCAAAATAATAATAATATCAAACTTTTGGTATAATGCACCAAAAATAATAATAACATCAAACTTTTGGGACAATCCCCCAAAAAATAATAATTATATCAAATATTTGTTATATTCCCCCAATTTCAAACATCCATGCAAAAATAATAATAATATCAAATTTTTAGTATATTCCCCCCAAAAATAATAATTATCTCAAAATTTTGGTACATGTATACTCCTCCCCAAAATAATAATAATATCAAACTTTTGGTAAAATCCCCCCAAATAATAATATCAAATTTTGGGTATAATCCCCACAAAAATAATAATTATATCAAATATTTGGTATATTCCCCCAATTTCAAACTTTTGGTATAATTCCCCCCCAAAATAATAATAATATCAAATTTTTGGTATTATCCCCCCAAAATAATAATAATATCAAATTTTTGGTATAATCTCCCAAAACATAATAATAACATCAAAGTTTTGGTATAGTCTCCCAAAAAATAATAATAACATCAAATTTTTGGTATAATCCTCCCCCAAAATAATAATATCAAACTTTCGGTATTATTTCGCCCTGCGTGCACGGGTTCTGCCTCTGGGGTGGGGCTAAATTTACCATATAGTGAAGACAGCTAAATCTACCAAAATCCTCTTCTTAACTCCTGCACATCTTAAAGGAAAACTTAATATATGGTTAGAAAGAACATGAAACATAAATCTACCAAAATCCTCTTCTTAACTCCTGCACATCTTAAAGGAAAACTTAATACATGGTTAGAAAGAACATGAAACCCTCTATCAAAATTGCAAAATTCATGACAAGGCATGGATTCTGCCCCTAGGGCAGGGCTAAACTTACTATATAGTAAAATGAACTTAATGTTCCCTACTTCAGCCTTTCTCAGGAACTACAGAGTGAAAGTCCATGAAACCTCAGGGTATTGTAGGTTTATATCCTTAGTTGTGCAAGAAGTTTTCAGTTTTAGGATAAGGGGGATCTATGGTATATTTTAGGGGCTCACATGGGGGTGGGATTTACTATAGAAACATACGAGAAAATTAAACATTACATTTTTACTTGCATTTTAACTGATAAAAATCATTATACTGTACTTTATACCAAATATTTCCTTAAATAGCATGATGTAAGGGGCTAATAGCCATATAAAACATTATCCCCAGGGTCATTCCCCATCCCTCTCATTTCAGAAATCTTCCATTAACTCAAACGTAGTTGAAATCCACACCCCTAAACCATATATTTTGTGATTCCTCATGGCAAGACTAATTGTATTAGAGAATTCTGAAGATCCCCAGGGTCCTTCCTCATCCCCTTATTTCAGAAATATTCAATTATCTAAAACGTCCAAAATAGTTGAGATCCCCACCCCTAAACCATATAAATGTACATGTATTTTCTTATTTCTCATGACAAAACAACTTTAATGGTGATATTTAGGGGGTTCTCAGGGTCATCCCCACCCCCTTATTTCAGAAATATTCAATTATCTAAAATATAGTTGACATTCCCACCCCTAAACCTTTCTTCTTCCTGATGACAAGACAAGTTTAATGAGGTCGTGAGTTTGAGTCCAGCCGGCAGCAGGTTGGTTTCCTGTCTTTCGAATGAGACAGTGAAACTGGAGGTCCCGTGTCACAGTAGGTGTCAGCATGTTAAAGAACCCTCACTGCTCAATGGCCGGAGGTGCCGAGCACAGGCCAAAAATTTGAAGCTCTTCACCGGCATTTATCCATAAGAGTGAAATATTCTTGAGTGGGACGTTAAACAACAATAAACAATAAACATACAATAGAAAAGTGTGTACCATTTAGATATCTAGGGGTGACAGGGTTAATATAGATGGAAAATTCCATATTCTACCACAGGAGACCAACTTATCCATTTTCATAAAAAAAACTCAATGAAATATCATGTATCATTTTTTTTTTTTTTGGCAATATCTTATATCAGAAGGGTTTTTTCTCTGATGTACATAAATTCTGCATACACGTTTGTCATTAAAATAGTAAATGATCCCTGACATAGCTGACACAAGATAGGTGGTTAGGTAGTAGAAGTCCGTAAATAAGAATGTTAATGTCATTATCCTAACTTAAGATGTACATAAAGGTTACAAGTAGTGGCACACACAACACAACAAGATATACAGTGCAATTTCGTTATGTCAAAATCGGATGAGTCGAAATTTCTCCGGTTATATTGAAGTTGAACAACTGGTCAGATTTTGATTGATAGTAAATTTCTGTTAACTCAAATTCCAGATATCTCAAAGGAAAAAGGGGTGGTTCCAAGAACTTCGAGACAACAAGATTCTACTGTATATATATTTATCCTTATTGAATCAATTATTCCACCTTCAACTTTTCAAATGACCGCCATTTTATAATTAAGATGATGTCCATTGGCCCCTTAAAGGAAAACATTTTCTGAGATAACCCTCAGCTCATCTATTTTCTCATTCATAATTTAAGATTTTAGCTTTATTTATAAAATTGCTTTGTTTTTATCTTTATCTTTATCTATAGTCTTTTTCATTCTTTTACATTTGATTCTGTTTGTTTCCAAGGTAACGACGAATTTGGGATGGTGGGTGTTTTCATTTTGCTTTTTACTTCCTTTTATAAACTCATCAACCCCTGAAAAACAATAGACTCCTCTGTGAATGAATGACTAAGACCAGTCCAAATGTGTATTTAAGGGTGAATGGGTTTATGTAATGTCATATCATAGCCATTGTAGTTACGCATAACTCTGCCGATATGACATGTAGCAAGATACAGAATGTTCTAGCTTTTCCCGCGAGACTTCCTTTCACTAGGTAAATGAATTACATATGAATTATCTCTTACTAGCATAATCACTATTTATTACCACGATACCATATTAACCATTTATTTATCAGCAACTCAAAGAAAATAAAAAAAATTCCATAATCATGTAGAGAGTCCTGACTACTACATGATAGACAAGCTGTTTACAACATTGTATTACAACGGTTACCATGGAAGTGGCATCTGCGGCCATGCCGTCAAAACATCCATCTTTAAACTGAAGACCCTCTCACCACTAGCCAGTGGGGTTTCAAGCCACGCTGGAACCCAAGCTGATTAAGTCAGGAAGACTGCCTGAATGTTTGCGGAATGCGGGTGATCTATTTCTGGGTAATATGTACCCTGTTAAAAAATCACCGCCACTTTATAACTGGTGAAAATTTATGAAGTTATCCCATTTTTTTGTAATAAGAATACATCACTGACCCTCAGTATCTAAATTGATATGCTCTTTTCTATTTCCTAAGACCAGTCTAAGACTGCTTGTAGTGTTAAAAACATTAACCCTTTCAACCCTATGAATCTAGATGGTATGCTCTTTTCTATTGCTTAGACCAGTCTATTAGGGCCTGTAGGGTTTAAATGGTTGTTTTTTGTGATTCAGTGGTGTCTGTCTTGAGAGACCACACATTATGCAGTTACACAATCCTTTAAAGGGGCATTAACAGTATTTCCCCCCCCCCCCCCCCAAAAAAAAAAAAAAAAAAAAAATTTGTTTCTTTCTTTACAACTTAGGTTGATAAACAATAACAAAAAATATATACACAGGTATAAAAATTCTCAAATTCCTATATATTTTGTGAAAATTGCTTGCGAATCCCAGGTTCGGCAATTTTTCAATTGCATTTGATTAAGTCAACCTTACTATTTGTATATGAATACCACACTGGACCTGACCTTATTTTCACAAAATATATAGCAATATAAGGTTTATTTTTAGACCTAAGTATAGTTCTTATTTGCTACTGTACATCAAGTACAAGTAGTAAAAGTAGAGAAAATCAAAATAATTAAATTTGGCAAATGCAGCTAGTGCCCCTTTAAATAAAACCTCTTTTGAGAGACCACCTGTCTATTAAGACCATCCAATTTGCCTCTGAGTAATATCACTGTACAAGTATTTTCAAAATTTAATTCATATATGGGGCCGATGGACTACCTTACAAAAGACTTTAATTTTCATTATCACAAAAGCCATGGACCATTCTTATCTGTCATAGTTCAGTCCCAATGCAAAAATGTCCCCAAAAATAAAGAACAATGTATTTTCAAACAAACGTCTCAAATTTACTTTTTCTGATTTTTTTCTCAGTTTTTCTCAACCTGGGCCCAGAACTGAAGAGGCAGGGAAAAGTTCTGCACTGATGGTGATCTTATGGAAGTCTGCTTGAGAACATAAAGAATGTTTAAAAACAATATATTGAGTGTCTATCCTTGTCTGCAATGAAGAAAATAAACAACAACAACAATTCCATGAACACCATGGAAAATGGGTTATCTTAAGTATCGCACTTTGGTCATAAAAGATAAAAAACATTGTTAAATAACAGCAACATAAAGAAATGGAAACCATTTCTACTCTCCAGAGTCACTCAATATTACAAAGTGATGGAAACTGACGTGATGTATCATTAGCGTTTATTTCATGTTGAACGACCATCGTCATACCTACTGCATTAGATGGGATAGAAAATGGCAACGAAATTTATATTTCACTTTGATGAAGAAGATCAGCAACACAGTTTAATTGACCTAATTATTTTAAACTAGTTTCATCAATTGCGACAGAAAGAGATAATCATGGCTATTGGAAAGAGACAGACACACATCTCTTACATTATTTTCTAATCATATATATCTCTACATACATTAACCAGAACTGACAAATATTTGGCTGTGGCAATAATGTGATTAAAGGGACACAACTCTGGTAAAACATTGATCTATATAACAGTCAAGTTTAATTTGTTCATATGATTATTTGTGTTTATTGTTGTTGTTTTGTTTTTAGATTAATCATTTACTTATTGTTTTTTTTTTTTTTTGTTTTTTTTTTTTCAATCTCACCAAAATCCCCCCCCCCTGTAAATGGAACCAACTAAAGGTGAATTTAACTCATTATCCCCTGAAAAACAATGGACACTTTGTAAATCTGTAAATCAATGGATCAGTCCAAATGTGTCTTTAGGGGTGAATGGGTTAAGTTTATGTCATACACTGGTAGACACAAGTGATGATGGTTCTTTTTAAAAAAGTCTAGATCCACCAATGGTTACCTACTGGTATATCAGAAAATATTCTACACTATATTCTATATGAAAACAGAGTAGTCACTACGAATGGACCATCAATACCTTCAGGGGGTCATAAGTAGAAACTAACCATAAATACATACTGACCATCATAACATTCTGACCATGAGTAAATATTGACCATTGATACAAACTGACCATCAGTACAAACTGACTATAGTACAAACGGACCATCAGTACAAACTGACTATAGTATGAACTGACCATCAGTACAAAATCACTATAGCACAAACTGACCATCAGTACAAACTGACTATAGTACAAACTGACCATCAGTACAAACTCACTATAGTATGAACTGACCATCAGTACAAACTCACTATAGCACAAACTGACCATCAGTACAAATTAAACTCACTACAGTACAACCTGACCATTAGTAAGGATCTACATGTACATACAAACCATCAGTACAAACTGATCTCCAGTATGAACTGACCATCTATACAACCTGAACATCAGTAAAAACTTACAATTAGTACATACTGACCATCAATATAAGCAGAACATCAGTACAAACTGACAATCAGTAAAAACTCACTACAGTACAAACTGACCATCAGTAAAAACTTACTACAGTACAAACTGACCATCAGTACAAACTAACTACAGTACAAACTGACCATCAATATAAGCAGAACATCAGTACAAACTGACAATCAGTAAAAACTCACTACAGAACAAACTGACCATCAGTAAAAACTTAATACAGTACAAACTGACCATCAGTACAAACTAACTACAGTACAAACTGACCATCAGTACAAACTCACTACAGTACAAACTGACCATCAGTACAAACTCACTACAGTACAACCTGACCATCAGTACAAACTCACTACAGTACAAACTGACCATCAGTAAAAACTTACTACAGTACAAACTGACCATCAGTACAAACTAACTACAGTACAAACTGACCATCAGTAAAAACTTACTACAGTACAAACTGACCATCAGTACAAACTAACTACAGTACAAACTGACCATCAGTACAAACTCACTACAGTACAAACTGACAATCAGTACAAACTAACTACAGTACAAACTGACCATCAGTAAAAACTAACTACAGTACAAACTGACCATCAGTACAAACTAACAGTACAAACTGACCATCAGTAAAAACTAACTACAGTACAAACTGACCATCAGTAAAAACTAACTACAGTATAAACTGACCATCAGTACAAACTAAATACAGTACAAACTGACCATTAGCACAACATGACCACCAGTACAGCTTGACCATCAGTAAGGATCTACATACAAACCATCAGTACAAACTCACTATATTACAAATTGACCATCAGTACATACTGACCATCAATCCAAAACTAAAAAAATCTGTGATTGTTTCAAGAGAGAGAAAAATGTGGAAATTACAACTCAAAATTAAAAAAGGTCAGTAGTTTATGTTATGAACTCTCAAATCATTTTTGAATTTGTTATGTGAATTTGAACACAGTCCAATGAAAGCAATGAATGATTTTTTTTTTCGGGAACTAAAAACATTTCTTGATATAGAAGAAAATAATTGTTTATCTAGGTTTATTGAGTATGGTGGTATTGATTATAACTTTTTTGCATTAAACTGGAACATTAAACATACGATATATTAAGTGTACTGTCAGAATTTGTAAGAAACTAAGAATCAGTTTATAACCGAAGTTTCTAAAAATCATTTTATGCACAAAATAACTGGTTACCTTCACTAACTTCTGGAAGAAAGTCAAACAATTTTTCGATATAAATTTCCGGTAAACTGTTGCAGGATAAAGTACTCATTGAGCCAGTACATATGCTTAGATCACTGAAACTGGAACGACTGGTTGAATCGCTGGCACCGAGACTTTCTGCGTAACTTTGAGCTGATAACCGTACATCTTCTTCTAATGCCAAAGGCACGGCAACTTCCAACGGCAAAATTTTATCTAACACTGGAATTAGTTCTTTATCACTGAGAGAGAGTTCCAAGTCTTGCGTTATAGATATTAGAGAGCCTTCATTTGATGACGGTGGTGAAAACCGATCTACAAGATGGCGATTGAGGTTATGTGTGTTCCAAAGATTTTTTGGGAATATGATATCAATATGATTAAGTCTGCTAAAAACTTATGTCTCTATAAGATGGAGGCAAGGAATGATAGCGTTGAGTACATTTAGCTAATATTACTGTCTTACAGAATCACAATATAACTTATTCACCCCTAAAAACACATTTGGACTGGTCCAAGTCATTTATTTAGAGAAGATTCCATTGTTTTTCAGGGGTTGATGAGTTAAACACACTTAATGTCACCGTCTCATCCCATGAAAAAGTAATTAAAACAGAGACCTTTTATATATATATATATATATATATATATATATATATATATTTAGAATGAGTTCAAAACGTCACATTTTATAATTTTCTTCTTTAATTTCTGAACTGCAAATCGGAAAATCTCATTTATTGCGCCATTTGTCCGACTTGTAATGAAAACTACATTGGGCAAACCGGAAGACTAATAGCCTGCGTAAGGGTGCATAAACAACAAATAAGGGATCCCATGGTACGTAATACACCGTGCTGTGAGCATTTCACAACATGCGGAAGGGGGAAATTTAAAATATTTCCCTTCTTCAAAATGTGGACTGAGGAACCAGCAGTGAGAATAGCCAAAGAAGATTTCTTTATAAGACTGCTCAATCCAAAACTTAATAGAAAATAATCGTTTTGTTTCTATTAATACTTATTTTTATAACCATTATCTTGTAACGTCACTATGACGTCATAGTTAACAATAGTATCTTAACAACATGTATTCTGTCTGAAGAGCCTGTAAAGGCGAAAGCGCCTACAGAAGTTAAAGAAGAAAATTATAAAATGTGACGTTTTGAACTCATTCTAAATATATAATCATCTGTACCAAGCTTAACTTTAACTTAATACATATATATATACATATATATATACACATATATACACAAAACTACACATTCTACCAGTAGCAACATCTACCCCTGAGTGCAGCCAAATTCTTATATAAAATTTCCTAACCGTATATACTTCATTTTCTTTCATTTGTCAGTGTTTCATAGTGCTCTGTTTTTTTTTTCAAATATTGTAAGGCCGATTTGTTGGTTGGTTGTATTTTTCTTTAACGTCCCACTCAAGTATCATTCACTCATATGGAGACATCACCAATGATAGGAAGGGCTTCGAAGTTTGACCTATGCTCGGCACTTACGGCCATTGAGCAGTGAGGGTTCTTTAACGTGCCGACACCTACTGTGACACGGGACCTCGGTTTTTACTGTCTCATCCAAAGGACAGGAATATGATCTGCCATCGGCTGGACCCAAACTCATGACCTCACGATCAAGAGTTGAGCGTGCTACCAACTGAGCCAGGCTGGCTTGTGTGAAACATTAATTAAACTTGTACATCTCAAAATAGAAAATCCAAAAATACATGTAACAGGCCTCAAATCTTTGAACTTTTGCATATATATTCTATGATATCATACACTATTCCCGGTGGAAAAACAAGGCATTTTTTTCAAATTTGCAGTCAAAAATTCCAAACTGAAGTCAAATGACAATGAATTTGTAGACATTCTTGTATGCTTTCATAGATTTGTGCATTTCTAGATTTCCCATTTCAATAAAACATTTTAAAATTCCAAATTTAAAAGGCCCTGGCCCCACACCCAAAAGAGTGTGGGTCTTGAATCCCTGTGTATACAGTGGTAGAGAGTTTGACTCATGAGTGAGAGGTCGCAGGTTCAATTTTTCATATAGGGTCATACCAAAGACTTTAAAAATGGTAGTGTCTGTTCCGTCGTGTAGCACTCAGCATACGAACTGACATGTCATGGCTCTTTCAGATGAGACTTATAACTAAAGTCCCATGTCACAGAAGGCGTGGCACTTGGAGTGGCGTAAGTCCATAGCAAACGTCAAAATTTGTGGCACTTTACCTAAAGCTGGTGACATCTCAATATGAGGGAAAAATTCTTGACAGGATTTAAACCAGCAACGAAACAATTGTGTATGTGTATATATATATACCAGTAAACAAAGGACTCTTATCTCCAAGCTCATGGGTGACTTTTCCTATCCTTTGGATTAGACAGTAAAAAAACAACAGTAGGTGTCAACACATTTAAGACCCCTCACTGCTCAATGCCCGTAAGTGCTGAGCACAGGCCAAAATTTAAAACCCTTCCCCAGTATAGGAGTGGGACGTTAAACGACAATACAACAACAAAACAGTTCATGGGACTATCCCTATTACTTTGAGATATCCAGAATTTGTCAGGTAACAGAAATTTGATAAAACATTTATTTATCTATCAAACAAAATCAGGACTGGTCATTTAACTTTCCAATATAGCTGACATTTCATCTCATCAGGGTTTGACTTAACGAGATTCCGCTGTATGTATATATAAATATATATATATATATATACTAAAATACGCATATACCAAATTTCAAGGGACCTTATTTTTCATTTCATTATAAGGACAGTTGGTTATATAGTTATAGCGAATCTAGCTGAATGGTTACTTTATGCAATTCGTTAAGAACAAAAATCACTCTAAATTCAGTCTAAACAGGAAATTTCCTAAGAAGAAAAAAAGAAAGGATCTTCCCTACAAAGTAAAAAGATAACACACTTTTTTGTTACTTTTAATTTACACAGCTTATTTAATCAGAGATTAGGCCTACTTCTGCTCAGCAAGAAAGTCAACAACTGACTTTTGTTTTTATGATATTGATCACTTCATTATAATACTATAAAAGATGTTGGTTGGGATGTCAAAGGACATGGAAATTGGTATGTTAAAGGCAGAAATTTGTTATATAAAATTTGATATAAAATTGTTTTTCAATTACAAATATATAGAGGTGCAGTCTAGGATTGTCTCTTGATTCGTTATGGGTATGAATTCGTACAAACCAAGTTCTTTATATTCAAGTTTTACCGTATATATATATATATATATATATATATATATATATATATATATATATATATATATATATATATATATATATATATATATATATACACACAGCATGGTGACAAAAGTCTTTCCTTTTTTCATCATTTTCTTCTTTGTTTTATATAAAACCAACAATTTTTTTATGTTTATAAAATCATAAAATCTTAACAGAATTTCACAAAATTTTACAGAATTATAGTTAATTAATTTCATATTTACAAAATGCAAACATCTTAAATTTACCTGATATATTTATGGGAATATGTAGGTTTTAACCACAGAGAAAATGTTTAATTTCCTTACTTGTTATTTAAGTCATCTCTGTTCATGTAAACTAATTTTGTCTCTCATAAAATCAATGTATATTCAAAATATGCAAGATAGATTTTTATATTTTAGAATAGATTCAAAATATGAATTTAATTTGCCACAGATAGAAATGTTTTATTTCAGTTTTCATTTAAATTTTTTTATTCTACAAACATTTAAAAATTGTTGGTTTTATATAAAACAAAAACAAAAATGGTGGAATAAAAAAAGACTTTTGTCACCATGCTAATATATATTTATACATATATATATATATATATATATATATATAATATATATATATATATATATATATATATATATATATATATATATATATATATATATATACTGTACACTACACACACACGTACCCTCAATCTGCCATCCTGTAGATCCTAACTCCAAATTCATGGACATTATGCATTTTAAAACTTGGGTACCTCTGTACCAAAAATAGAAACCTTAAAAACACAAATCTCCGATAAGATTTCATCCACCATCATACAAACATAATTTCTAACAAAAAAAATCAATGAAAACATGAAATGCTAATTGTAATGTTGATCATTTGTAGTACATACATATATATATATCTATAGAATATAGATATATATACACGAATGTGTAATGACCTACGTGTACTAATATAATATTGCGGGAAGGCGGAGGTTTGTATTACTTCATAGACTGAACCAATCAGACCGATTGGTTGACTTAATTAACACATTAGTCTAATTAGTATGGTGGGCTTATCGTTCCTATAAGGACCTCAGAGAACATACTGAAGCGTGCAACAGCTCACGACTGTCAAAGTTACACATCTCTTTCATCTGTAGTTGAAATCTCTAGTGAGTACAAACATTTTACTGACTAAGTTCATTTAGTTTACATCAGTGTGACTGACATTACTATCGCAGAATCAAGGCTCACTTTAGTATTAATTCATTCACCCCTAAAGACACAGTTGGACTGGCCTATGTGATTGATTTATAGAAGAGTCCATTGTTTTTCAGGGGTTGATGAGTCAATTTACATTAGAGGCCCAATTTGGCCTCATGGCTCACCTGGAAACCATCTACAAATGTGGAAAGAAGACCAAAAATATTTAGTTTGATCTGACAAAAAAATCAAGAGGACCTATGGGACTTTACTGACCTGAGAAAAATTTCCTGTCATGTTTGGTTAAGATTAGTCCACAGGCTCTTGAGAATAAGTTCAAACGTATGTCACTCAAATAAAATCCATTTTTCAACTCATGCAGTGGTTCTTGAGGAAAAGATTTTCAAAAGAGGGTATCCTCTGAGACCAATTTTGCCACACCCTGGCCCTCATCCCTCAGTCCATCCGGCCAAAAAACATAAACTTTGTAGAGGACCTTGAGAACTTGCTTCCTGTAAAGTTTTGTCAATTTCCCTTCAGGGGTTTCAGAGCTGACGTCAATTACTGTATGTGAAAAAGTAAACAACAAACAAAGGATGACAGATGACAATGCCCCTGCTCAAACTGGCTTATAATATATCAAAATTCTTTTTGAGAGCATTTGATATATATTTATCGTATATACATGTATTTAAAAACTAGCAATCATATATATATATATATATATATTATTTCTAGTTTTTAAAGAGTTCTATTCTTCTAGTCTTAGGTAATTTTTGTGTTATTCTTATCTATTCACTATACTGTTTTAGTTTCGTATGTAATTAGTTTTCTCAAAGTTTTTTTGTGTCTTATGAATGCACGTCATGAGCAGTCGGAAGAATGTAGCCAATAATACGGAATAACAAGACATCTTTATCTGTACTTTGGTTCTTTTACTTCTAATCTCTTGGTTAGCTTTACTTGTTTATTTGGTTTGTTTGTTTGTTTGTTTATTGTTGTTTAACGTCCCACTCACGAATATTTTAACTCATATGGAGATGTCACAAAATGCCGGTGAAGGGCTTCAAATTTTGACCTATGCTCAGCACTCATTGAGCAATGAGGGTTGTTTAACGTGCCGACACCTACTGTGACACGGGACCTTGGCTTTTAGGTACCAATGACTTCATCCACTCGGTCAAGGAGGCCAAAAAATCTAAACGAAAGATGAAATTTTGTTCTGCAGAAAAAAATTAATTCTCTTCTCACCAAAAAATTAAATAATAAGTGAGATCATGTATGTAACTAATTGTAATTAGTACATGTGCACTAAAAATAATTAGTAATCAAGTACCAAGCCTAGAAATACCTTAAATTGACGACTCGCATTTTATTAATTGATAGTATCCAAAAAGAGTACTTTCAATTTCTAAATTCAGATTTTTTCATCAAAAAAGGCATTTAATGTTAACTGTGCTACAGCTTTTTCAAAAATGTACAAAAAATACAAACTCAAGATACAAATAAATGAATGTCATAGTTAAGTGTTTTAAATTACAGTATAATCTCTTTATCTCGAAACCCATGGGATCATCCCTATTACTTCAATACAGACAGAATTCCTAGTTTTCTTGCATTTCATTGGTTATGACGTAAGGACACTTTTCTCAGCTCATATGTCCTTGTTATATGTTACATGTGTAAATAAACATTGTGCAAATATAAAACTGTAACCAAATCTGTATCTAAAATTTCTTAATCTAGATGGATTGATAGATGAACAGATGGCAGGGATGGAAATAACCCTTTTAGCAACAGATTAATTTTACCTTGTGGATTTGTTTGTTTGTTTATTGTTGTTTAACGTCCCACTCAAGAATCTTTCACTCACATGGAGACGTCACCATATGCTGGTGAAGGGCTTCAAATTTTGGCCTATGCTCAGCACTTACGGCCAATGAGCAGTGAGGGTTCTTTAATGTGCTGACACCTACTGTGACACGGGACCTCGGTTTTCAGGTACCAATGACTTCATACGCCCGGTCAAGGAGGCAAAAAAATCAAAACGAAAGATGAAATTTTGTTCTGCAGAAAAAAATAAATTCTCTTCTCACCAAAAAATTAAATAATAAGTGAGATCATGTATGTAACTAATTGTTTTTTAACATGCTGACACCTACTGTGACACGGGACCTCGGTTTTCACTGTCTCATCCGAAGGACAGGAAACCAACCCGCTGGAGGCTGTACTTGACCTCACGACCTCACAATCAAGAGTTGAGCGCACTTCCGACTAAGCCAGCTTTTGGATTTAAGATCAACTAGCTAAAATGAAAACCCACAAGCTACATGTAAATTAATTTCAATAACTTGTTTATGTATCCAAACCATTTTTACTGATATTTTAATGGAATAAACATGTTAACAATATACAGCCTAGAAATAAAATGCTACTTGTTGTTTTTGTTGCATTGCTGTTTAACATCCCACTCAAGAATTTTTCACTCATATGGAGCCGTCACCAAATGCCAGTAAAGGGCTTCAAATTCTGGCCTGTACTCGGCACTTACGGCCATTGGGCAGTGAGGTTCTTTAATGTGCCAATACCTTCTGTGACATGGGACCTCAGTTTTTCCTGTCTCATCTGAAAGACAGGAAAAGCCAGTCACCTCCGCCCAGGCTTAAAACCTATGACCCCCCCCCCAGTTTTGAGTTGAGCTCTCTACTGTGGAAAAAGGTCGACTAAACAATCAGAAAATAACGGAAACAAAATAAGACATAGTTTGTATTTACCCTATCACTCATTTTTTCTTGTACCAACATTGTATACTCGCAATTTTTTATTTTAACTTGATTTCTGTGAGCATTTCCAGCTACATTGAAAATCCTGGGGCCCGTTTTATGAAAGGTCTTAAATCCTAAGTCTTAGTTCTTATTGTCATGGAACTGACCAATCAGCAATGCACTGCCATGCTAGTTAGGACTAAAAGTTAGGATTTAGGACTTAAGACCTTTTGTAAAATGGGCCCCTGGATGTTCACAGACAAAACCTATAGTTTCATCATAGTAAATCAACATACATGTAATATCCATTATATATATCAACTTGTTTACCCTTAAAGATACTATAGAATAACACCAAGTGCTGGAAGATTCCACTTTTCTCAAGGGTATATGAGCAATATAGAAAAAAAAATAAATCAGATTACCTTTGTATGTATTATTTCTATCTTCATCTGCGGACACATGAACCTCGGCCGTAGTAGTCAGGGAATTAGAGAAGTTCATCTCTGTATGATGAAATAGTACAATAAAAGTTATCTCCCCTGAATTGATTTGATCAGATTAGTTCAGATTATTTTAAGAAACATCCAGTAAGTTGCCTCCCCTGAATTGATCTGATCATATAAGTTCAGATTATTTTGATAAACATCCAGTAAGTTGTCTCCCCTGAATTGATCCTATCATATAAGTTTAGATTATTTGAAGACACATCTAGTAAGTTGTCTCCCCTGAATCATGTTGTCTCATTAAATCACGCCCAGTATTATTTGGAATGTTATACTCCAACGCAGAATTAGTTCTCTATCCAAATATTCTTCTTCATACATTTTGATACACTAACATTCAATACTCAAATTAATTATCAAATGTGCATCAGAGTCATTCAGTTCACATCATGAGAACCTGTTCACTCCCCGAGAGACAGACTTTAACACTAGCCTGTTCCATTGATATCAAGAAGAGTCCATTTCTTTCAGGGGGTTATATGTAGATGATAAGATAACATCACACTGTCATGAAACAAAACTGACTAGACACACTAAAAAAAAAAATCCCACATAAAAAATTGTGCATTTTTTTGTGGCTTGTAATTTTTTGTTGTCCTTTAAATCTTAATTACAAGGAATTAAATGTTCAGGGAATATCACTGAATCTCACAAGCAGCGCTATGCTTTTAAGAGTGAAAATTATAACTAAAAATAATTATAAATATTTTTTATACTGAAGACCATTTTGATAATTAATTTTGAAATATATCCTTCAATTTTGATACAATACAATTAATGGTTTCTTATTATATATCAAACCTATACCTTTTTTCTGATTCTACCAAAACGTTACACAACTTTAATGATTTGATAATGCACATCTGAATGTATAACAATGACATCACCGTTGATATCCATTTTCTTTCGTTTTACGCTAAAATACAAAAAAAAAAAAGAGCAATATTGTTGATACACGCTTCTCCCCTGAGCAATCGTTGCCCTACAGAAGAGGAAATAAATAATGGACAACTCCAATCTGCATCATTGACCATTGTACATGTATTAATGTAAGCCCTGGGGAATAAGTTGAAACAAATTTAGAGTAAGTTTGGGATGTGTTTCTATGTAAAATCTGGCTTTAGATCAGAGTTAATGCTTACGTTTTAGGATGCACATTATCTAAGCCTCCAATTCAAGCCTTTCACTGAATCTGATCACACATCAGTGAACACATTCTTAGTATCAAAAGTCATACCATTATACATAGATATTTTTTCACTATGTACCATTACATACCTTACAGTTTATTTTTTCACAAAGCACTGTACACTGTCCGCATTCGGTTTTGATAATTTATATTTATAAGCTCCAAATTCTTGAACAACAGCAGTGAATTTGCTTAATCAAATTGAACATTTCCATCATGAAAATGTTTAAACATCCCAGAATTGATGGAATTGATGTATTGAAATGACACTTCCTGGATAATTCTGAGAGAAATGAATTGATTAAAATCCACTGGAAATTAACTCCATTAATGTAGTTGTGAAAAATGGAACCAGCATCTGGCCCCCGCACATTGGACAGTCCATTTAAGCAAATATTACACGTACAAGTAATGACATTAAATAATACAGAAGTAAACTTACAATCCTCGTTTTATACCGAATCACAAAATGTCTGCCAGACATGAGAAATCTTAGGAATGAAACTGATGTGTCAATACATCTTGGAGTGACAAGAATTGATCAAACATCTGCCCTTAGGGAGTCAGTTTTAGATATCAGTTTTCTCTACAAGTACAGCCCTGACTGACACTAGAGAGTAAAGTATTAAGTTGGACAGTTGTGGTCAAGAAACTGAGAAAACCGGAACATACCATGTGTTGTTAGTTAAGTAGAGATGGTCAACTGACCTGGCCAGAAGACAGCTTTGAGTTCAATTGCTTCTTTCAATAGTTTTAGGAGTAATAGACAGCAAAAATTATGTAGCTCAATTTTGTGTAGAAGTGACAAGTACTTTTGGCCTATCACTGTACTTCACCTGATAATATTACCCTCTATACATTTAATGCTCAGGTACTTTTGTCACTGCAGAATAATATGACCTCTGTTACTTTTGGCAGATTACTGTTGGCTATCACTGTACTTCAACTGATAATATTACCTCTATACATTTAATGCAGAAGTGACATTACTAACTGTACAGATAATGTGCCAATTTAATTTGGCCTATCACTGGCCTATCACTGTACTTCAACTGATAATATTACCTCTGTACAATGCAGAAGTGACAGGTTTTTGGCCTAATGTACTTCAACTGATAATATTACCTCTGTACATTTAATGCCGAAGTGACAAGTAATTTTGGCCTATCACTGTACTTCAACTGATAATATTACCTCTGTACATTTAATGCAGAAGTGACAAGTACTTTTGGCCTATCACTGTACTTCACCTGATAATATTACCTCTGTACATTTAATGCAGAAGTGACAAGTACTTTTGGCCTATCACTGTACTTCACCTGATCAAGCCATCTTGATATACTGAAGGGCTTTTTCTATAGTATCCATGGGGCTGAAATTCGGCCCCATTCTCAATGGAAAATGCATTTATTTATTCCAAATTTGATGAAAAATTCCCAATTTGGTTTTGAACTTATGACTAGCTGTAATAAAAAAAATAATAACGTAATTGGAAATGTATTTAAAAATTACATTTAGATTTTCATTTATGCACACACTTTTTCCCAATATGTCAAAAATTCACGTTAAAATTCCCAATTGTGTTGCTAATGGCATTTTCCCAAAATTGATAGAAAGAAGGCCTGTAGTATCTAAACCATTTTAAGTGACCGTTCAAGAAAAAACGTAAAATGGTCAGATATAACAGGTGACCTCTTAATTCAAGTTGCCCTGTCTCAGATCATCATATTTTTTTTTATGGAAATGCACGTTTTGAATTTAGGGGCTTGTATTATATTTCTGCTATATTTCTACTCCTCAAGACCATCAATTTTCCCTATCTAATTCCCTGCTGCATGGGAATTAAACTGTCTCATGTTTATAGTAGCATGAATAGTTATAAAGAAAGTTACATTAAAAAAACATAAAAATTGTATTGCATCCATGTGTGAGATCTGCATGTCAGTAAGCCAGGCTTTAGGAGCTACTGTTGATTCATAGACAGGAAACCAGTCTATATTATAATTTACTACATCACACTAGCTAACAACTCATCAGATACTTTCTCTCAAAATTAGCAAGGCAGGAACCCGAGCTACATGTATTTAGTGGTGACAGACTTAATGTTGTGGTACTCTCATCATGCTGTCAGGTAGACCCAGGCTTCAGAAGACTATGACACACCTGTCTTTAATTCATTCACCCCTAAAGACACATTTGGTCCGGTCTAAGTCATTGTTTAAAGAAGAGTCCACAGTTTTTTCAGGGATGAGTTAAATGAAAGAACAGTCATCATCTTTATTTAGAAAATAGGTATAGTAAAATCCATATAACCGGGCGGAGTGGAGTCTTGTGAACCCTTTCTTGACCTGGACAAGTTCAAATTTTAAGAAGTAAAGTATAACATTAAAGAGAGCCTTAATGAGGGTGTTGGGGGTGGGGGGGGGGGGTGGTCCTGATCACAGGTCACAGAAAATAATTTTTCCAATTCACAGATAAAAAAAAAATTTTTTACAATTCACAACTCACAAAAAATAAGGAAGACTGAATAAGGGTATGCAATTGATTTGGGGCATAATATGAACATCATTTCTTACATTGTATAATCTATATTATCATCTGAAACAGTGATATTCAGAGGAATAACACAATGACATCAATTTGATATCATGCACGTGTAATAACAACGACTGCATGCCATTTCTGTTGAGATATAAGTAACGTTCCCATTTTCAATTTTCATCACAAGAACGCTTATGAAGGACTTAAATTCACGAAGGACACAAAATACAATGTAGATTTGTCAAATCATGAAGGGCCGGGGAATGTGATGATCATATGTACAGGTCACAGAAAATTAAAAAATCATTTTCACAAGAAATAAATATCGCTGATTATGAAAAATGAAAATAACCCATTAGGGCCCTCATTAAAATAACATTGACTAGAGTCTTATTGTTCCTGCTTGTCACCATACATGAGATTGTATCCAGTATTAAGGAATAAAAAGCTTTTCCCGTGCAGCTTGTCTTAACTTAAAAGTGAGTAGAATCATCCGTATGATAATCAAAAGGCTACTCCGCCCAGCCATATTTAAATATATGAATCCGACAATAAGACCTGATACCTAGTGGATTCTTTCATTGAGGTCAATCTTTTAGATGACCAAGAGTGGTCATTTTGTACAAAATATTACCTCTAAACTAATAAATCAGGATTTATCTACAGTAAAACCTGCTTTAGCAACCACCTGTGTATAAAGACCACCTGTCACAAAGATCATTTTTCTTTTTGTTCTCCCCAATAGTACCATTTGTGTACAAATAAACCTCTACATAAAGACCACCTCCCTATAAAGACCATTTTTCTTGAATCCCTAAGGAGGTCGTTATATACAAGTCTCACTGTTAACCTCTTACTGTATTTGCTATAATCACTAATTCCTGTCGGTTTACCGATTTGAACTTCCAAGACAACTTATAAACCTTTAAACAGGATCTTGCAGCTCATGTTTCTGATCGAATAAAAAAACCTGGATAACGATAAGTAGATGCTGACAGATTTATGGAGATTTTATGGAATATTTACAACTGGAAATTTGTGTTTTGGCATCAGATTATAAGCTTAATCAATAACACTACGCATAAACCATGGTCGATCATTTGAGTGTATTATTCAAGTTAAATGTATTGGTAGTTGGTTGCAGTTATAGCGTAAAGCAGTCCGACATTTTTAAAAAGATAAAACTGTTGATAGATTAGATCACGTCTTATCAAAACCAAAGATAAAGAAATGAACTCATACATCCCCTAAAGATACATTTGGACTGATTTATGTCAAATGGTGTTATTGATTTTTAGTAGAGTCCATTATTTTAGGGGGGAGATGAGTTATGATGTTCTCATCTCAATCCAAAATTACGTAATCTTACAAATAACATGGTGAGTATGAATTTCCAGGGAAAATAATTGAAATCCATAGGAAAATCATATTAAAAGTCATATAATCCTGGAAAATTTCTTTTAAGTTCCAAAATCCATAAATAAATACCCTGGCTTAACAGTATATGTAATTAGTAGACAGAAATTGGTTTTAATTCTTTGTAGAAATTGTCCATATGATGTTTTCCACAGAGTGAACTGAAAATCTACATCAGAAGTCAAACTTGCTTACAATGAAAATCAAGGGACCCCATTATTCCTTCAAATTAACTTAATTTCTTTTTTTCACACTGAAAAAATTGAATTACGCCAAAGCAGGAAAGTGGGTATATAACATATTTGTTAATCCCCAAGGTGTTGACAAGGGAATTATTCCTTGTTCAAAAGAAAGAAAAAATTTGAAAATATGGGAGAAGCGGTTATCTTTAAAGAAAGCATCGCAAAATTAATCTACTCAAATCAAGTCCTTTCTTTACAAAAGCTCATCCAATACAATTACAAAATCTTCAATGAACAAACAAGGCCCTGGTTTCACTCCCGGACCAGGTCATACTGAATACTTTTAGTTTAAAAACTGTAGTGACTGTTCCTTCGCCAAGCGCTCGGCATGTGAAGAGAAAGTCACGAGTCTTTTGAAAGAGACTTAAAACCGAGGTACTGTGTCCCAGAAGGCGTGGCAGGTAAATGAACCCTCACTGCATTGTTGTCAGTCCATAGCACAGGCCAAAATATGTTGCACTTCACCTAAAACTGGTGACATCTCCATATATACATATATATAAAAGTGAAACATTCTTGACATGATTTAAAACAAAAATAAAACAAAAACTGAACAAACATGGTCATTATTCAGAGGGTTCAATGGTTTTTATACCCATTGAACTTCATGTATCCTAACTGTATTTGATGGAGATCTGCAGCACAACATGTGAGCACAAGTTTACCACTGTGATTTGGGCAGATGAAAGTACTGTATACTAAAGTTGTTTACGGGGAGAAAATTTTCGCATTTTTTTCTGAATAAAACATATTCGAATGTATTAAATTTTGCGTAAGATTGGTTACGGATTGTCTTTTTAATACTTAGTGTAAAGTATTATATTCACAGGTATTTAATGTTGCAGTATTTTCTCTGACCGCAAATATAGCGAAATTAAATACCCTGTGAATAAAAGCAACTATACAGTTAATTATCAAATTGCAAGATGGTCTAATTTTTTTTTTTTTCTTTTTTGGGGAAAAAAGTTCCAGTTATCATTAAATGATCATGTAACCATGGCAATCGAGTAAATTAAAGCTGAAGTTATTCGCCAACACAAAATGAACATTGGATAGGAATGCATTTTATAATTGAGTCTATTCACCAATACATGGATTTTAATTAATTAGCAGAGTAATACAGATAAAATGGTTCCCACCAGACTCTGATATACAATAATAATGTACTCCATGTTGGTATGAAATGACCTAGTTCTTTTTGACACAATTAGACATTTTAATTAACTACTTGGATTTTTGGTTATAATAACTGTGTCAAATCGACAGCAGATTCAAAAATCTAAAAGCTAAAGCTGTTAGTTATCAAAGAGATAACTAACAGTTGTTTTGTTGTCAATATATACAATTCACCATTTTTTTTTTTTTTTTTTTTTTTTGCATATTTACCGAATTCTACAAAATAAGCGCCAATGTCCTTATATATGTGTACAATACAGGTCTTTTTCTGTCAATTTTGGGGAAATGCCATTGGCAACACAATTGGAAATTTTAGCATGAATTTGTGTCATATTGGGAAAAATTGTCTGCACACATAAAAATCTAAATGCATTACCCCTTAATTTTTTTGTTTTTTTCATTACGGTCATGAGCTCAACATCAAATTGGGAATTTTTTCATCAAATTGGGAAAAAATACATGCATTTTTCATTGGGAATTGGGCCGTATTTTAGCCCCGTGGATATTATATAGAAAAAGCCCTGCAATAACTTTTACCACCATGCCTTATAAAAAATTAATTGTTTTTACATGTATCAGTACCGGTGCCTCAATTTCTCTCTTAGTTCACGGTCCCAGAATTAGTGCCCACCCCCCTTTTTCCAATTTATTTAATGCCCTGGTCCCTGGGAGCTTATATATGGTACTTATGTGGACATCACCAGTTTAAGATAACATTGCCATAGTTTTTTACCTATGTTATACACATTGATCAATGTTATATACAAATTTACTAACACATTATTATGGCACTTTCTCAAGGGTCCCATTCTCCTATATAGCGTTAGCTGGAGAGGAAGAGAAATGACCATAACGTCTTTAGTACATTATGTGTCTAACTCTTGCTTTAAACCTGATAAAATGGCAGTACAGTGGAACCGGTCTTAAGAGACCACTGTCATAGAAGACCACCTGTCTATTGAGACCACTTTCTGAAAACCACTTGGTTCAATAATCCTTTAAATGATACCTGTTTTTAGATCTCAGATCTACTCAGTTTTCAATTTGGCTTATCTTTGCATCTTCAGTGAAAGGAAATCCATTTGTTGTTGGCCGACAATAAGTTGAAAAAAAAGATAAGGCTTGATCTTTTCTATACCCTCTCCTTTTAAACGCACTCAAGTGGGACTGGAAAATGTTAAATCGTCAACTGGTACAGTCTATTTCTTAATTCTGGGGATAACAGGTCAGTGACTTTAGATTTTGTAACCCACATGCAATGAATGATAAAAGACCAAGAGGAATAACATGTAAGTTGAACTACACAGTAGATCATGATCTTTTTGCCCTGAACAAGATCGATTGTAGATGTCAATTTCAACCCCCAGATGTCAATCAATTTAATTACAGTCAGTATACCAAAAAATAGTAAATGGCAGGAAAGTAGTACTTTATCCATGTGTTGCTATGGTAACACATCAAATTATAAAGTAAGTAATGAGTGGTTCGTTGACATGCCATTATTTAAATAAAAAAAAATTAGTGTTCTGACAAAAGTTTACGTCAAACGTTATCTATCAATTGGAGGCAAGATTGCGTTTTAATTTCACTCCATAGCAATCAATAAAATACATGTACATCTACAGAGTTATGTATCACCATCAGGGCCTGGCACCATAAAACCTAAGAATTACTTAAGTCTAAAGTTTTTACTCAACTTTGCACTAATCCTGAAATCTGATTGGCTGAGCCTGCCAAGTTGAGAATATTCTCAGACGTAAGTGAATTCTTAAGTTTTATGGTTTTTACGAGCCCAGGACTCAAAAGTGTATCACAATATATCAAAAGCGTATTGCCATGTTTCACGATATATATATATATATATATATATATATATATATATATATATATATATATATATATATATATATATATATATATCATATACATATATTGTTAGAAATATTACTCTGTTAGTGTAAAAACTGTAACAATGGAAATAGTAGTTAACAAAATACAGAAACGGCAATTTTAGGAAGTTCTACAAATTATTCGTTACAACCTGTTTTGGTAACTTATTTTGGGCAAAATAGATAATTCATTGGTATAGTTCTCATGTGAGACCAACACACACTGATAAACAAAGAAAAATCCAACAGAATTGCGGATATGAATATATAGATATATTTTTTTTTTCATTTCGATATATTGTATTGTCAGAAGTAGTTAGTTACACAACTACATTTTTAATACTAAAATTTGCATCTTTTATTAAATCTTAGTTCTTGTCGTCTGAAATCAGATAACCCCATAATTAAAATATTGCTACAACAGAGCTGTTGAGCATCATATTGTGTGAAATCCGGAAAATCTGTGTACGACTTCACTAGATTCTTATTCCAAAAGCATAGATTTCTAAACAACCTGTACAGCTGGAACTACATGTAACTACCAACTTGTAGAGCTGGAACTACATGTAATTACCAACCTGTAGAGCTGGAACTACATGTAATTACCAACCTGTAGAGCTGGAACATGTAACTACAAAATTGAAGAGCCGGACCTACACATAATTACCAACTTGTAGAGCAGGAACTACACATAATCATCAACTTGTAGAGTGGAAACTACACATAATCACCAACTTGTACAATGGTAATTACACATAATTACCAACTTGTAGAGCAGGAACTACACATAATTACCAACTTGTAGAGCTGGAACTACATGTAATTACCAACCTGTAGAGCTGGAACTACATGTAACTACAAAATTGAAGAGCCGGATCTACACATAATTACCAACTTGTAGAGTTGTAATTACACATAATTACCAACTTGTAGAGCAGGAACTACACACAGTTACCAACTTGTAGAGTGGGAACTACACATAATTACCAACTTGTAGAGTGGGAACAATACACATAGTAAAACTTGGTTTAGTGACCACCTGTGTATGGAGACCACCTGGTCATTTTACTGTCCCCAACTTACCATTTGTGTACAAATCAACCTCTATATAAAGACCACCTCCCTATTGTGTCCCAAAGGAGGTTAATATATACAAGTTTCACTGTAATTGTCAACTTGTAGAATGGTAATTACATATATTAGCATTTTGTAGAGCAGGAACTGCTCATAATTACCAAATTGTAAAGCAGGAACTACACATAATTACCAACTTGTAGAGTGGGACCTTCAAATAATTATCAAATTGTAGAGCGGGAAGTAAATATAATTACCAACTTGTAGAGCATGAATTTCACATAACTACCAACTTGTAAAGTGGTAATTACACATAATTACCAACTTATAGAGTGGAAACTACACATACAGTAAAACTTGCTTTAGTGACCACCTGTGTATAGAGACCACCTGGTCATAACGACTTTTTTGCTGTCCCCAAACAATATAATTACCAACAAGTAGAGTGGTAATGAGCTTAAACTTCACATAACTTGCATCTTTTATTAAATCATAGTTCTTCTTGTCTGAAATCTGAAAACCCCATAAGTCAAAATTTGCTACAACGGAGCGGTTGAGCGTCATATTGTGTGAAATTTGGAAAGTCTTTGTATGACTTCACTAGATTCTTATTCCAAAAGCATAGACTTCTAAACAACTTGTTTGGCTAGAATTTGGGGTTAAACTCTGGCAAAAGTACCATGCCAAGTTTGGTTAGAATTTGGGGTTAAAGTCTAGCAAAAGTATCATGCCAAGTTTGGGGTAGAATTTGGGGTTAAATTCTGGCAAAAGTACCATGCCAGGTTTGGCTAGAATTTGGGGTTAAACTCTGGCAAAAGTATCATGCCAAGTTTGGCTAGAATTTTGGGTTAAACTCTGGCAAAAGTATCATGACAGGTTTGGCTAAAATTTGGGGTTAAGCTGAATGTTAATTCGCAAGATGTTGTAAATACAGAAACAGAAGGATCACAAACAATATGTCCTTCCACGAATGGTAAATACAGTGAAATTTGTATATAACGACCTCCTTAGGAAACACAAGAAAACTGGTCTTTATAGGGAGGTGGTCTTTATATAGAGGTTGAACCTAACCCTGGACTCCAAGACTTTTTGCATTGAGGCCACATTACAGGGTTTGAAATTAGCACTGGTCTGCCTGTCGGAGACTTGTAACTTTTGCTGCATACTAGTCAAGGTTGAGCTTCAGCTAGTTCGGTTGACTAGCAGAATTTTTGTATAAACATCACAGTATAAACATGAGCAATAGTTAATGATTACAATGTACATTGAGCATCACCTAATTTGCTCCTTAACTTTTTTTTCTCAACTAAAAAAAAAAAAAACCACCAAAGATAATCATAGCTGTTTTGACTTATGATAGTATTAAAGCACAAAAATAGTAACCACTCAGTAAATACGTGCCAGTTTGTTAATTCATCGTACTTTCGGGAATTTGTCATAGGACTAGTAAGTGAATTTGTCATAGGACTAGTAAGTGAATTTGTCATAGGACTAGTAAAATTTCGTTTCAACTAGTCCATCTGATTAGTGAGACACAAATGCTAAATTTGACCCCTGCATTACAATGTATACATCTAATCTGGTTAAATAGTTCAGTCCCCTAATGACACATTTGGTCTGGTCTAAGTCATTGATTTACTAAAGAGTCCATTGTTTTCAGGGTTAGATGAGTTACACAATCTCTTGTTAAAGGTATTTAATGGAAACTAAAATATTGGGAACAGTTTTATGGATTTATAAGCCTACAACAGTGTGAGTCCAAAGTCACCAAATTTACTCAATACTCAAGATCAACTAAAATTTTCAGGATTTCATAATAAAAATTTTATTGTTTTTTTTGCTCTACAAAAAAGCATCAGAAAAATGGTGTCTGCATCATTCATAGTAATTAGGAAAGTGTTTTAATTTAATATGTACTATTAAATTGAAGGTACAGGTAACATTGTTTGAAATAGTAATGTACAAAGTATATTATAATTATACTTAAAATGGAAACATGCAATATGCATGAAAACTGAAACGATAGTATGAAAGGAGGGTGTAATTGTGATGTCCGTCTTGTCTTGTATTGTGTGTTAAAAACAGTATCCAGAAATTTAGTAGATCAAATGCCTAATTATAATTTAAGTAAAAGGCACACTATATGTAAGGTGGTGAATCTAGAGCATCCCATCTCTAGCACCTCCGAGAGTTAAAAACTGTCTGGGAACCAATTAAAAAAAAAATAAATAAATAAAAAAAAAATGAAAATTTTTAATTTTTGAATTTTTTAAAAGTTTGGATAGTGTTTTTTATTTAACACTCATCAAATTTCAGGTATATGGTGGTGGCCATTTTTCAATGGTGGTGGAGAACCCAGTTTATTTGCAAGCGGTAGTTGGGCCTAATCCAAATGCTATGTATTTAAATTTCACTTTGATCGCCATAAAAAAAGACTGGTCAACATATACATAACTATTACTGTCTTTCAAAGGTCAAGGTCACAGGTCAAGGTTAAAGTCACAAATGAAGGTCACAGTCAACCATTGTCACCATGTTTTATCATCTTGTATAGTTACAATGTGATAGTCCAAACGGTTTCCTCGTAGCTGGGCTAAAGGAAACAGCTAAATAAAATAGCTGACAAAGATGGACACGCCTTCAGAGGGACAGACAGACGGACAGATACTTGAATTCTACGCAATACGGCCATAAATAGCTAGAAACCCCAAACAACACAAGGATAAACCTTAACAATTTTTTTACGGTTTTAATTTTCCTTGAATGGCCTTCTTGTACTTTTTGACCTGCTTTATATTGATACCATTAGTTTGTTGGTGAGGTCAGTCGAGACGGAGACCATTTTACAGACAGACTGGTATCAGGTTTACAGAGGTTATTCCTATGGGATCAGTTGTTTCTTCTCAACAAGCATACGTGTGTACAGCTGATGATTTCTGATATACAACTTTTAACCAGTACAATAAACCCTTTCACCCCCTGAATATGTAAATGGTATGCTCTCCTTATTGTTTAAGACCATTCAATTATGGTATGTAGGGTTGAAAGGGTTTATAACAATGTCACATGCAATTCTGAGCTAATTTCCAACAAAATATGTACAATTTTCTTATTCATTTACACAAGCAATACATTTCATGCATCTAAGTTCTACATTACACTAAACTTACCCAAAAAGAAACTTTATAATTCCCAGTATTGCATATATATGTATTATTGGTTTCAATACATATATTTAAACACATACAGATCCAATAACAGCCATTCCATCATCATATCCAACACCAAAAAAAAAAATGGGGAAAGAAATCAATAAATATTTCTTTGAAAATTAATAATATCACTTTTCATACAACATGCAGTTCATGCTAGATATGGAGTAGTCCTTTTACCTCTGAGTGCCGGCATCGGCAAATCTTTGCTTTGCTTTCTTCTGTGCAACGTGATCCTTGACTTCCCGTAATGAAATCTGACAATCATTCACAAGAACAGATCAATATGATTGGTGGATGGGAATTCTAGGGAAGTTAATTTTGTACTATTAAATGAAACTTTTGATGACTATATACATGTTAAAGTAAGTTTTAAATTAATCTGAAGGTACAGAATAGGATCTTCAAAAAAAAAAAAAAAAAAAAAAAAAGGAAAGAGATAATTAATTAGAATCAGCAGAAATCTTTTGGATGATATAACATTGTTCCCTTGATATATCAGGCGAAAATGAAAAACAAAAAAATGTTTGATGTATCTTGACCATTGTCCACTTAAAATGCCCCTACATGTACTTCAAATATTTTTTTGCAGTTTGCCACTTGATTTTATTAATCTGAAATTTTGTCCAAAATATGGAGAGAGAGAGAGAGAGAGAGAGAGAGAGAGAGAGAGAGAGAGAGAGAGAGAGAGAGAGAGAGAGAGAGAGAGAGAGAGAGAGAGAGAGAGAGAGAGAGAGAGAGAGAGAGAGAGAGACAGACAGAGAGAGAGAGAGAGAGAGAGACAGAGAGAGGCAGAGAGAGTGTTTGATATTTCACTTTGAGTGTCTGACATATTTTTTCCACACTCTAATGGGGATGGGGCCTGGGCCTTTTGATTGGGAATTTTAGAAATATTTTATAAAAATTGTCAATCTAGAAATACACAAAACTGTTTGAAAATTCTAGAATCTCTTTAAATTCTTTGTCATTTGACTTCAGTTGGGAAATTTTGACTGCAAATTGGGAAAAAATGCATTGTGTTTTTTTTTTTTTTTTTTTGCAAATAGGAATGGGGCCTTATTTTGGCCCTGTATGATAGGGTGGAAAATCCCTGATATAAATATATATATATATATATAAACAATTTCAAAAGTATTTAAGATACTTTTTATTTCCATGGTTACTTTTAAATGTAGGAACACATTTGGGTTATTTTAGGCTTGATATCACAGGCTGGCCATAAGATAAAGAGCAAAACACATGAATCTCCAGCATGAAGCTGAAGTCCTATAGGTCAAGGTTATCAGGGATAGAGTCTAACATGTCTAAAAAAATACATACAAAGTATAAAGTGGGGCTATGAAAAGGTCAGACTTACTAGCCCAAGGTCAAGGTCAAAATCCCACATTTATAGTTCCGAATAGCCAAGGAAAAATATGGTAGCTCTACAGGATATTCAGTACCAACAAACTACCAATTTTGATCTCCGATTTTGGAACCTTTAAGAAAAATCATTCACAACATTGGCATAAGTCACCTACAACCAGTGACAATTTTTCAAGAAAACTAAAAAACAATTACGAAAAATTAAGATAAATTAAAATTAATATTAAGTTTAAAAATCAGTTTTTTATTTCATTTTGTTAAAATTGTTCCCATTTTATGGAGGGAGGTATTCAATTTTTAGTTATACTTTAAGGTTTCTTTTCCATTTTCTTTTATGTATGGAGCCAGAAATTGGTGAATGAACGTATTCCTAAAAGATAAGTTTGTGGATACCACTAGTCCATGTACAGGGGCCTCTGTGGCCGAGTAGTTAAGAGCATCGTGCTTGGAAACCATGAAGTCGCTTACTTCTGGTCAGTGCAGTTAAAAACCCCGCTGGAACTGTAGCTGTTTTTTTTTTTGTGACAAAGTTTGCTAGATAACGGATAGACGGAAAGCGATTGGTCTGTTCCCGGGTACATTGTAACTGGGCTCTCTCCTCCACCATTAAAAACTGGCTGCCACCATAAAACGAAAAATTTTTAAGTATGGCATAAAACAAACAACTGAATGAAAAACCAGTAGAACATTGAACTTGACACAAAGTAACCTCGGGCAGTAAAACGGAAATTTAATATACATGGTTCCCGTGTCATGACGAATAGCATAAAGACTTGATTTCAGTTTCAATTCCTGGAAAAGTCGATCAATACTGGTTCTGGCAATTGATGGTTTTACTTAAAAAGATCAGAAGGGTTGTTATTGAATCAAATGCAATTTGGCTGGTCATGAAAACGTAATTATATGTAAGCTACTGATGTGTATGAGCACAGAATTAGACCATGGTAAATGTGATTAGTCTAATTTGAATTCGAAACACGCTATTACGACTATGTAATGTTGTGTAAGGGATAGAACTAATGTGTGTTCTCATAGATTTTATAGACTTTCGAGATATTATAGAAACAATGGCTTGTTGATGTGTTTTTGCGTGATGCTCAATTTGCATATCACTCAGTGATATAATAATTTATATTTGTAACTGGGAGAGGGAAATTGGACACAACAAAAATTATATATATATATATATATATATATATATATATATATATATATATATATATATATATATATATAAGGGCTGTCATTGATAAGAAATTCTATATAGCTAAGTAAAAACTATCGATATATAGATAAATGGAATAATCTGGTACTTCTATGATTGCATTCAAAATTAATAGATTCATTGTAATATTTAGTTGTTTTATTGTATATTTGACCATCTGAAGATAAAATAGCAATCAGTGCAAGGAAAACATTATTTATTTGAACAAAATGAACAATTAAAACAAAATATACCATAGTTCAATAGCATTAAGTAAAACAAATGGAAAATTTTGGAAATTGTAAAAGAAAATACATCCTGTGAAATGCATAATGAAATGTATTGACACATTAAAAGTGTATCGACTATCGTATCGAATCAATTTGTGTATCGATATATATCGATATCGAGTCTATCAATGATAGCCCTAATATATATATATATATATAAATGTACATTTCATTCTTTTTTTATTTTTACCATTTCCGCCCTTACACTGAATGGCAAATTTTAAATGAAAGCAAAATTTTCAAGTTAGATACTGTATACTTGCTTTTATTTGCAGGGGATTTAATTACGCTATCTTCACAATAAAAAAAAATGCTATGAAATTAAATACCATGAATATAATATCTTACAATTAAAGAATTAGAAAGACAATTCGTAACTAATTTTGTATGAAATTCACTACCTGTGAATAAGTTCCATTCGAAAAAAAAAAAAAAAAATGTGAAATTTTCTCCCCATGAAAGTAAACAAATAGGGTATACAGTTTTTGAAGCACATTCAAAAGACTATGTCTCAGGTATTTTAGGGTAAATTTAAGATGGGGGTAAATATATGAGACCACCTCAAGTATTCTAAGAATTTTCATTCCCAATATCTCAATATAATTCAAGTTTCATTTTTTTTTTCTTTTATCACCTGTACAAAGATGTAACCATAGATATGTTTGCAATAAATTTGAAAAATCTGCAGGCCTTTTTCTGCCAAATTTTGGCAAAATGTCATTGGCAACACACATGGGAATTGTAACGCAAATTTGTGTCAAATTCTTGAAATTGGGAAAAAATTCTTTGCACTCATGGAAATCTAGAAACATGGAATCTTTTTTTCAAATTAATTTTTCATTATGGTTGTGGCATTTTTTCATTAAATTGTGAATTAAAATACAGTAAAACCTGCTATAGCGGCCACTTCTGTATAAGGATCAACTGTTTATAATGGCCAGTTTTTTCAAGTCCCTTGACTGCATACTTCAACTAAATTGAACCTGTGTATAAGGGTCACCTGCACATAAGGGCCAATATTTACTGGTCCCTTGGGTGGCCCCTATATACAGGTTTTACTGTACATGTATTTTGCATAGGGAATGGGGCCTAATTCGGCCCCATGGAAACTATAGAAATAGACCTGATTTGTTATGATCTTGTGCAAATGCAAGGTAAAGAACCAAATTTTGACTTAGCACCGAATGTCCGAAAAGACATCTTTGGCAAACCTTTCCATTAGGTGTCTTAAGGGGTGTATGGGTAAAATGTCTGCAATATTGGTCACTGAAAAACAATGGACTCTTCTGTTAATCAATGACTAAGCCCAGTCCAAATGTGTCTCTAGGGGTGAAAGAGTTCATAGCTTTTGATGTCAGAAGGGGCATTCTACAATGACAAATAGCAGGAAATCCTGATATTTTGACCTTGAATATGCGATCCATTCTTGAGTGAGATAATAAACAAACAAACAAATGTCCCACTCGTGAATTTTTCACTCATATGGAGACATCAAATTTTGGCCTATGCTCGGCACTTACGGCCATTGAGCATTGAGGGTTCTTTACCATGCCGACACCTACTGTGACACGGGACCTCGGTTTTTACTGTTTTATCCGAAAGACAGGAATCCAACCTGCCATCGGCTGGACTCAAACTCACGAGCTCACGATCAAGAGTTGAGCGTGCTACCGACTGAGCCATGCCGGCTTGTTTTATTGTTTAGAGTATTTCTCTTATAAATATTAGTGAGGTGTCACCAGCATTAGGTGAAGTGCTACACATTTTGACTTGTGTTATGGACTGATGCCACTGCAATGAGAATGTTATACGTACTATACCATCTATGACATGGGACCCTGGTTTACAAAATATATTTTGGATGCATTTCAATGAACTTGAACTAAAGATATTGTACAATATTGTTTAGATACTGCGATTGAAATGTCTTTCGACATCCCACGTCCAGAGTTTTTGAAATTCATTGTTCTTACCAGAAAAATCAGTAAAGTTTACAAAAGTCCAGTAAAATCTATCTGATAACTGGTCCAGTAATTTTCCATTTTATTTCAATTGTGTATATATACAGAGAAGTAAAAAAAAATTCTTTGACAAGTAAAATTCCTTTATTCACAGGTCTGGTTGACCAGTATTTTTTTTTTTTGTGGCCAAGTGGTCACATTGAGCATATTCTCCCACTTATGGTCTGCACAGTTTTGAGCCAAGCTGGAACCTAGGCTGTCATTCTTATGAAAAAGTTTACAAGTTGGTTGGTGGCCCCGATTGTAACCAATTTTCTCCTCCACCATTTAAAACTGGCCACCACCACTTATGGTCACCACATAACAAAAAATGGTGTGTTGTGAAACACAAATGTCCTTGGTCCCACCAAATTCTATACTGACCAAAACAAAATTACCCCCACCCCCCCGGGCATGTGATGTCAGTGAAGTACACCCCCAGGGGCATGTGATGCCAGTGAAGTGTAAGGAACCCTGAGATGAATAAACAGTCCAAGTTTCGTTACTGTATCAATATCCAAACTTTAAATATTGCAATTTCCTACATTTTGACCCCACTCCCAGGGGCATGTGATGTCAGTGATGGGTGAGCAATTCTTAGATGAACTTACAACTTGAAATATTGTACTTTATATATAAGGGGGACAGAAGTACGGACAGACAGACAAACAGACAGATAGACAAACAGACAGACAGCTTGAAGATCCAAACGCTAGATGCACGCGGAAGACCTGTCAGGCCGGGGGCAAAAAATTGTTCAGTTGTGGCGTTAAAAGCTCATAGTAAAAATTCATACCAGTGAGACTTAACTGGGGGTGGGACTAGATGATTAGTCCAGGGCTTTTTCTATAGTATCCACAAGGCCGAAATTCGGCCCCACCCACAATACAAAATGCATAATGCATGAATTTTTTCCCAATTTGATAAAAACTTCCCAATCTGATGTTGAGCTTATGACTAAAGGAGGAAATGCATTTAAAAAATGCATTTTAGATTTCCATGTGTGCACATAATTTTTCCCCAATATGACACAAATTCACGTTAAAATTCCCAATTGTGTTGCCAATGGCATAATTTCCCAAAATTGACACTGACACTCTCAGGACTAGCTCATCTGACACTGGGGGGACGACGACTGGTTGATTACTATAAGAGGACTGGACAAAATACCATAACACGGTTGACTGATCACTGGAGAGACAAGTCAACAAACAACCGCCATTACATTATTAGGAGCCAGGTGGGGAATACCGGAACTTTGATTGCGGTATCGGGGATTAATATCATCAACATGCGGGTCTGGTAAAAGGCCCCTTTCCCAATGCAAAACCTGCTATTTTTTTCCCAATTCTGAGCAAAAATTAATTTCCCAATTATGTTCACCATGTTGTTCACATTTGGTATTAAACAATAACAAGAAGCCCATGGGCCACATCGCTCACCTGAACTGTCTTGGTATTATACAAATATGGGAATCACAAATATACAAATTATTTTAACACTTCTTAGGAGTGGAGGAGACTTAAAAATGAATGAAAAATGACAAAGCTGCGAAAGATGTCAAAAACATGTAAAAAATTACCACACTTTAAACATCGTCTTCAACATGTCAAAAATTACCACACTTTAAACATCAAATTTTTCTTCAACATGTCAAAAATTACCACACTTTCTATATAGATCAATCAGATACAATTAGTTTTTCAATCCATGTAGCAGTTCAAGAGGAAAAGATTTTTAAAAAGGGGTACCCCTTGAGGTCTCTTTTCCCCCACCCTGGATCCACCCCTGGGCCAATCTGGCCGAAATGAACAAACTTGGTAGAGGACTTTGAATACTTACTTCCCATAAAGTTTCATCAAAATCCCTTCAGCGGTTTTGGAGGAGAAGTCGAAAGTGTGAAAAGTTTACGGACAGACGGATGGACAGACAACGGAAAAAAGGCGAGCAGAAAAGCTCGCTTGAACCTTCAGTTAAGGTGAGCTAAAAAGGAGAATTCAGTACATGTATGAACTGCACTTCAAAGTCTACAGATGAAAACCATGTTGTCATTTAAATAAGAAAAACTAAATGAATAAGTTTTGTATCTTTTTTATGAATTAGATGTAAATGACCACACATTTTGTAGTGACTTTTTTCCCAATTTTACGCATTGCGACATAATTCCCAATTGGAAGGGTACAGGAACCTGTCCCAAAAAGGGTCTATTAATCTCTGGCTATAATATCTTGTCCCATGTGTGTTTCAGTTGCAGGTTTTTGCATGAGTGCCATTATTAGAACTGAAAAATAAGAATACCAAACATCAGTATTCCAATATAATGTGACCAATAGTTGATTCACATTCAAATACTTGATTGCTCTACATCAGGGGCTGAAAATTCCTTAAATCCAAGGTCCTGGACCTACATATTTAACTTTCGGACCCTGTCATTTTCCTGCTTTGTGGGTCCGAGGACCTAAGTCTGAATCAGTGAAATACTATTCTGTCAGTTTCTTTCTAAACTTTATTCCCTTTGTAAAGTTCAATCGTCATTATCTAATATGATTTTGTGGCAGTTTTTTTGGTATGTAATTTTGTGTTCCCACCTTTGATAATAGTTGTATGTATTGATTAATTATATCAAAAGTCTGACTTGGATTTATTGTAATTGGACCCATATATTAGAGGACCGGACCCTGGTAAAATTTAACAAAAAAGTCCTGGACCCAAGCAGTTGAAAGAAAATTTTAAGCCCCCGTACATGTGTATTTTTCTGGCATTCCTTCTCCCACATATAGCTTATCCTTTCCATGATCGCAAAATGAAAGTTTCATTGAAACCGCAGTTTGTAAAATACACTGCTTCAGTGGTTGTACAAGTGCTCCAGATAACTGTCAGAACAAATGGGTACGGTACCCACCACTTTCCAAATGCAGTGGGTATTTGTACCCACAGAATTTCTGTCAAATCCGTATTTTCCAATTCTGTTGCCAAATTAAGTTTTCCATTGATTTGTTTTATTATATCTGGGTGAGGGTCAGTAATAGACAATATCACTGCAGGGCTTGAACACTCGTAGTTACGGTAATCAATATATGACCAAGATCCATTCAGAACATATACACTCAATCTTTTATCTTTCAGTAAGTTTCAGATTCAGTGTGCATACTTGTCAAGTCTCCCCCATAAATAGGGAGAATCCCTATTTTTATGGAAAATTTTGATAATTTCTTCAAGAAAAAATAAAGTTTAGTCAAATTTAGAGTCTCCCCCAGGAGATTGAAAAATCTCCTCCATGAAAATTTGTCAAGGTTGGCAAGTATATTTAATTTCACGCTTTACAGATTTAAATTGTTCTGGTATCTTACGCATGAATTTTAATTTTGTGTATCCACTGATTTTTTTAATGCCTAGAATATGCAAATAAATCTGGAGCACTGACTGTAGACTTGTGACTCATTGAGACTCGGCTCTGAGTCACTTGTCATCAGATTTCACATGATATATTGTCGTTCCTATAGTCAGGAGCAAGTAAACTAGGTCAGCTGGATTTGGCTGATTAAAATAAAATGGTTGATGCCTACCACTTGAATTTAGCGTAGCGGTGTCCTATGCATACTGAATAATTTATCCATGTCCATGACAAATAAAAATTAATCAGTTTTGTACTTAAAATTCACACACAAATTACACCTGCAGGATTTTTTACATTAAAATGGTGGCCATCTTTCGAAGTTTGAAAGCAGAAGTAAAAGAAAGAGATTGGTCATATTGTTTTAGCCTGGCTCACTGATTCCTTATGACAATAATATATTTAGAGTTATCCCCTTCATATAACTCTTGTCAAGAGAGGCACTAGAATATTAATGATTACTCACATGACCCAATTATTTGACATTCCATGGATAACACAGCGATTACCGTAGGAATAGTGTTGTCAAAAATTGAAGTGACCAAACAAAGAAAAAAGTATGCAGAAAAAAATATAGGATAAACTGTTTTCTTTTGAAATTATATCAGTTAAAATATTTTCATTTTGACAATTGGTTACTTTACAAATTCATTTTTAAAATTCATGACCAAATATGGCTCAGACTATAATAAAAAGTATTAATTAAAGATTTCATACTTCTTTGGTTGGCACATGAATTATATTCATGAAATAAAAAAAAAGGATAGGATATTTTGAGACTGACAAGAAGAAGAACTAACTACCTTAATCTTGTATGTAGCAATGATGATTACAGATGAAATGATGAAATCGAATGCAAACAAAGTGAAGTTATTCCAATAAAATCCAAATGGAAGTATCATTGTGTGAAAAAAAACCAAAAAAACAGTGAAACACTCAATATTCACAAATTTTCAGTCCTTTGGCCTTTATTGTCATCGTTCACTTGATAAAGGTGACAAATTGACATAAATTTTTACTTTAAGTATGAAATTTGTACATGCAAAAAGAGCTGCGTGAAGAATGAGAGAGAGCGAGAGACAGACAGACAGACAGAGACAGAGAGAGACAGACAGAGAGACAGAGAGCTCCGTGAAGAGCGAGAGAGAAAGAGTCCTAAAGTCGTGTAGTGGTACAGAGGGTACAGGTCCGGATAGCTCAGTTGGTAAGTGTGTCCTGCTAGTGTTAGGAAGATCCGGGGTTTGATTCCTGGTCTGGCCGCACATTTTTCCTCACCTACTAAATTTGGCACCCAACTAAATAACTCACCTATGGTGTGTGATATTAGAGTCTCATTGATTTCTGAGGTCAGAAATCTTGTTAAGGGGAAGAATGTAGCGGTGCAGAGGGTACAGGTCTGGATAGCTCAGTTGGTAAGAGTGTCTTGCTAGTGTTATGAACATACATGCCATTTTTTTCGGAGGTCATTCTGGGATTTTTTCTGGGACAAATGACATTTTTCTGGGACAATTATTGCAAAATTCTGGGACGCTATTGGGTTCACTTTTCAGGTGTTAAATAATTACAAAATTGTCTTCAATTCTTTATATTACATGTTGCAATTTTTTTTGCAGTGACTATTACACTTTATGGAACATGGAACTGGTAGAATGTTTCTGAAATATCAAATTTACATGACATTATGCCATGTATAATACCATTGTTGAGTCTTTTTGCGTGTGTATTAAGGCATACATGTAACAGAAATCAATTCAACTGCTATGCCACAACTGGAGTTTTAAAATTTTTTAGCTGAAGATTTGGTCTCATAACTGGAGATTTTCAATCAACATTTTGTGTCACGTTTTATTTTATTATTATTATTTTTTTTTTTTGCATGTTATAGCTTCTGAATGTTTTCCTTGTTTTGTTTAATTACTTAGCCAACAGTATGACTTTTTAATATATATTGTATGGATTTTTCAAATTTATACATGTACCAGTTGAATAATAGATAACAAATTTGTTTATAAATAAAAAAAAATTAAGTTTCCATTATTTAAATATCAGTCCCATCCAGTTCCATTTCTTATACTACTTCTGGAAGTACGTTTGCCATTACTGGTGCTTTGTGACAATTTAGACCTTGAGGTAAATGCCTTGCACGTTTGATTATAAATAAAGTAATTTTTTTGTTGAAGTACATTACAAATAATCTAAGATGTTGTAATAACTATTTTTGATGGCTGGTATCATGCTTCTGATCATCGATAAGCCAAGCTTGTGTCATATGACATGCTGCACACTCTCTTAGTCTTAGACTTATCGTTAGTCTAATCGACAAATAACTACCAATCAGTGGACAGGACGATGTTATATAATCATTAACATCCTCCAGAAATGATATGCCAACAGGCTATTTCATACCTGTAATTAACATGCCCTTAGGCTATTTCATACCTGTAATTAACATGCCCACAGGCTATTTCATACCTGTAAAAGTGTCAAACATTTGATAACCGGACATATGCTAATTAGTGAATAAGACCTCAAATGTGCAAAATGGTGGAACAGTTGGAATCCGGAAAAATCGATGTCCTGGCGTGACTCATTTAAGTAGTTCGATTTGCCTGAATTAGCTGACCCGCTGGGATGTATGGCATGTATGTAGGAAGGTCCTGGGTTCGATTCCCAGTGTGGTCGCACATTTTTCCTCACCTAGTACAATTTTTTTCCATTATTTCACGTTTCTATGCTGATACTTTCATTTTTTATTTCCCATGGCAGAGAGAGAGAGAGAGAGAGAGAGAGACACAGACAGAGAGAGAGAGAGACAGAGAGAGAGAGAGAGAGAGAGAGAGAGAGAGAGAGAGAGAGAGAGAGAGAGAGAGAGAGAGAGAGAGAGAGAGAGAGAGACAGACAGAGAGACAGAGAGAGAGAGAGAGAGAGAGAGAGAGAGAGAGAGAGAGAGAGAGAGAGAGAGAGGAGAGAGAGAGAGAGAGAGAGAGAGAGAGAGAGAGAGAGAGAGAGAGAGAGAGAGAGAGAGAGAGTCACTAAATTTGTTAGAAATCACCACAGATTCATCACTTCAATATGCTGCCAATTAACATATAGACATTTAATAATTTACACAATTTTACAGACGCTCAGCTCGGTGTTCGGTATCGTTCCCTCATCAGTCCAGACTCACTCAGCCTCAGCTTGGAGTCCTGTTTGAAATATTTAAAATGACTCAACATATAATGAATAAAACAATAAAACCATTAAAAATGATAGAACAAAAGATAAAAGAGTAGTACTCACAAAAATACTTCACTGTCTTTCACTTTTTCACATGTACAGTTAAAAAGTAATTCGTAACAACTTTTGTTGTAGGTGGTTGGTAAGCAAGGCCGCTTATGGTCATTAAAAAGAAATCTATGAATTTCAACAATTTCTTTAGTTCATTGAACAACTACTGCGGAGAATGATTAGATTGTGTTTATATGTAAAAATAATACCCTCCGGTAATTGAGCGCATTTATAAATCTGGTGAAGACAATAAAAATTGATATAAGCGGTCGCTCTCTAAATTACAAAGCTAAAAACGGACAAACGGGTTAAAATCCGGAAAATATTAAAAGGCCGCCGAACATGTCAAATTTTATCGATTACCCAAAAGAATACCAGTAAATACATCGCTTTAAATTTACATTATCTAAATGAAGTGATTCAAAATTATTTAAGTTTCTATCACAAGCTATCACGTACTATCAATTGGTACGTAGTCTTATATTTAGGATTTACGTCTTTTTTAACATTTATCTAATACTTATTACTTGAAAATAAAATACTAGACCCCCGGATACTGTGTATAAACTCGATACGTAACTTGAAAAATGATTTTACTTCTTTATTTTTTCCCCTTAACGTTTTTTATTTGTTTGATATGTTACATATATGTTAGCTCAATATATCGCTGATTATATAATTATTATTATTATTATTATTATTATTATTATTATTATTATTATTATTATTATTATTATTATTATTATTATTATTATTGTTATAAGAATTTGTATGAAGTTCGTTGTATCAAAATAGCGAGCCCGCCTGGCTCAGTCGCTCGCTCGCTCGACCCTTGATCGTGAGGTCGCGAGTTCGAGTCCAGCTGGCGGCAGATCGGATTCCTGTCCTTCGGATGAGACAATAAAAACCGTGGTCCCGTGTAACATAAGTGTCCGCACGGTAAAGAACCCTCACTGCTCAATGGCCGTAAGTGCCGAGCATAGGCCAAAATTTGAAGCCCTTCACTGGCATTTGGTGACGTCTCCATATGAGTGAAAGATTCTTTAGTGGGACCAGCGATATATAAAGCTATGTATCGCTGGTGGGACAGTGGCTTTAGTGGGACCAGCGATATATAAAGCTATGTATCGCTGGTGGGACAGTGGCTAGAGGCACTACGTGTATAAAGTTGTTGATAAATATCTTACGAATTGGGCCTCCTCCACTTAACATTCGAGTTTCTAAAATAAGTAAGAGTTATCGTTCATAGAATAGCATATCGCTTGCATACATTTATCTATGTATTTAGCCCATTTCAATTATTTTTCTCCGTTTAGCATCCATGGACGGATTGTTTTTAGAGACCACGAAAAAAAAAAAAAACTAAAAAAAAAAAAAAAAAAAACAACAACAACAACACCACACGACAAATATCTTGGGGAAAATCGTGGAATGCAGCCCTTAAATGAACAGTTAAATATAAACATTTATTTTCATCATAATGAAAACTATTATTTCGAGTATTATAAGTAGGGCTAGGAGCCGATGTAATGTTTTATCAGTTTTTTTTTCTTTTGTTTTGTTAAAACATCAGGGAAATTAAGTTGTTTTAGATCTCACAAAAATTGTTTTGTTTTTGTTTTTGTTTTTTTTATTTTTTTATTTATATATTTATTTTTGGTGTTGTTGTTGTTTTTTTAGGGTGGTGTTTTGTCGTCTTTATTTTTTTTTTTCTGATAGAAAAAATAGGATTTTGATTTAAGGATGAACGTAAAACATTAGAAAAAAAAACTTGGAATAACTTTATTATCATTTTATACTATTAGCGGCAGATTAATTCTACCATTTTTCTCATCACACAACTGAAGCATTAAAACCTTTTTTTTCATTTTATTTTTATATTGGTATTTTTGGCATTATATAAGAATGTAATTTAACAATATTTACGGAAGCGTATTGCTGCCATGTATATAATATCGAAATTTCGAGATAATATTTTTTTCACATGTGGCATCAATACGCTTCCGTAGATATTAGTAGTAAACTATATCGTATCCACGAATTTTAGCTTCACGACTATGGTGATTTCAAAAAAATTCAATGTCATACATTTTTTTTTAAATCACCATAGTCGTGAAGCTAAAATACGTGGATATATATATAATTGACATTGAATTACAGATAGCAGATTAAATGTACTGACAAGGACAAACAATAACTCACTGTATTGCCGTCATTCCATAGCGCTGGTAAACTTTTGTGGAACTTCACATAAACTGATTAGTGATTACATCTCTGTATAATCCAAAAATGCTTGGCGGGATGTTAATAAACAAACAAACAAACAAATATATATGAGTATTGCAGACTGTCCGATTTAAACACAACTTGCGCCTTGATATTAAAAACAAACAATATAAGTTATGTTGTTCGATTTAATCAATTTATCATTGATTCCAGGTACTGTATTCTATTCTCAGTTGACACATTTTCCTACATTGCGTGATTTTTTCTTACAAATCTCCCCAAGTTACAGTTATTTTACTTGCAGGAATTTAGCACAACCAAACTATGAAATATTTAAACAATGCATAAAGCTACTCGAAATATCTATCTTTGCTAAATTATTTAGCTACAGAAGAGAGCACATGTTAACAACAAAATGAGAACCGTGACGCCGTGTTGGATACGTCGTTATTTATTGGTTGAGAACGCGCCAATAGCTATCAACTTCCGCTTTGGTACGTCATCGGACGTTCCGACGTTGCGTAGCGACGTCAGTCAGTTTACAAATGGCGATAGTAGGAAGCAACACGTAAAAATGCTCTCCTCTAAAATGTCAACATTTGCTTTATACCTCACAGTCATGGTCATCGCTGTGTCAGCGTTTGATGTACCATATGATGCTAGACACGCGGCGAACTCCTTTAGAACGTGAGTACCTAAGAATTTCGTTTTATTTAAGTTGTTTGCTACACCGGGGAGGCGGAGGAGGGGGGGGGGGTATGGCGGCAGTCAGACTCAGAGACTCAGATAGGCCATAGGCATAGGGCATGACTTGTAAGTGTAATTAAATTGTGGCGCTATATATTTGTCTTAACAATAAAAAGGTAAGATTTTGGCAGGATATTGTTACATACTATTCTTAGTGTATTTTTCATAAGAGGTATATATTGAATAGAAATTTAAATTCAGTTTAATTAAATTTTCATTTATGAATAAAAAGAAAAAGCTTTCTATATAAAATATACACAAATAATGTGATTCGGAGTGTATCTAAATAGATATATATATTCTGACTGTATTTTTCCTTATTCTGGGTATTTCTATTCGATATATACCTCTTATGAAAAATACACTAAGAATAGTATGTAACAATATGTTCATATAATATTTTTTATCAGGCAAAAATCTTAATCTTACGTATTATTCAAAATATATCGATAGATCTAGACCTATCTCACTGAGTTCATAAGACATTTTTAATGACGAAACAAATTGATTACACAAGGTTTTAAATCCTCGAAATATTAATAAGATCTTTAAGGTTTCGGCAACAGGAGAAACTCAGAAAGCACAATCATAGCCTACATGTCTACAGGAGATGGACATGTTGTGCACAGGAGACCGAGACAATGTCAATAAAATAAAATCTAGTATAAACATGTGTCTATATCATATTTATTATACATAATACAAGACATATGATATAGACATTAGATTTTATTTTATTGACATTGTTTCGGCCTCCTGTGATGTTGTGTACCTCGATTGATAATATGCCAACGACTTTTACTTCCGCTTGGCACGTCATCGGACGTTCCAACGTTGCGTAGCGACGTCCGTCAGTTTACAAATGGCGATAGTAGGAAGCAATACGTTAAAATGCAATCCTTTAAAAGGTCAACATTTGCTTTATATCTAACAGTCATGGTCATCACTGTGTCAGCATTTATTAGGCCTAATATTTTTAGAGGAGGGCCGATAATAAAACAATTAAGGGAAAATCATATATACATGTATATTGATATATTGCAAACAAATTTTCATATTCATTCATACTTCAAAAACGCAAAACCAAAATTTATTTACTGATATGTAAGGTAAACACTTTAGAGATAAACTGAAATGAAACAAAGTGTAGTCAAAAGCCATGAAATTCAAAATATATAGACAAATCCAAGGGCGGATGTAGGGAAGAAAGTGTATAGCTTGTTTCGCCGAAAACTTTAGTAATTTATTTTTATTAATTTTCCCATAGTACTTCTTATTTAAAGATATAGTGAAACCTTGTTATCAACACCACTTATCTGACTGACTCAAGGTGGTCTGATTACTGAGGTGGTCTCTTAAATAAGGTTATGTACTGATTCAACATTAATTAAGAGACTGGAAATTCATGGTATTAATTGTGAAGTGGTCTCCTAAGCGAGGTGTTCTTTAGGCGTGGTTCAACTATATAGAGGTTTTAATATTTTTTTGTCCAATTCTGGGCTTTTGAGTTTATTTTTATTTACTGTACATATAGTAGGCCCCAAATCCAAATAACCTGGAGGGATGGAGTCTGATGAACCCTTTCTTGACCTGGACGAGTTCAACTTTTAGGGAATAAAGCATAACATTTAAATTACACTGACTAAATCAGTAATCGTATCTACTTGTTATCATACATAAGAGACTATCCTCTACAAAAAATAACAAGAGCAGCGAGCCGAAAAAATTGAAGCATGAAATATGGCGATCGAAGCGAGCCGAATTGTTTTAAAGATTAATTAATTTTCACCACAAGTTTGGCATCAGTTAAAGTCAGATTATTTATTTTCTTGCTAGTCGAGGAAAAATCATCTATTTTCATTTTTTTTTCAAGGCCAGAATATTTATTTCCAAAATCTGCCAGGTCTCCCCTCAGAATCAAATGGTCGTCCCCTTAGTATTTAGATTTTAGATAAGTGTGAAGTGTGGCGGATTGTAATGGTCTGAAAATGCTGTACAAAGAATTCGAAAGTAAATTTGTCTACACATGTTAATCCAGTCTGTAATTTACATATAAGAAAAGATAAAAAGAGTATTCATCTCATGCAAGATTTTTTCAAGGTCAAGTTTAGAACTGATTTCAAATTCAAAAACTGTGTCATGCCGCCCTTTCCTCAATTTCTACACGGATCAACGATAAATGGATTAGATATTATGGAGGGGGCTGGCAAATTTTGTCGAGTCAGATTATTTATTTACATACAATCGCAGGACAGAATATTTATTTTCAAGCTCAAAGAAGACACTTTTTTCCGCCTCAGTCCTGTGGTCAGAAATGGTATATATGTATTGCACTGGCGGATCTAAAACAAAATTTAAAGGGGGAGTTGCGTGTATAAACACTCGGTATAATAAAATAAATATTACATTCATGATGGGGCGATAATGTATATTTTCACCCTTACACTTTCTAGATGAAAATATGCAAACATCGCCCTCTCATGCATGTAATATTTTTTTAGTGGCGCATCTAGAATTTTTTCAAAGGGGAAGTTGCGGGGATAACATTATATAACTATAACATTCATGAACGCTCGCCCATCAGTGCTTTCCGAGGGGTGATAATTTGTAATATCGCCCTCTGGTGAATGTAATATTTATTTTATTATACGGAATAGGCTGTCATATATATTTGCTTTAACATATTACCATAGATATGTGATTTGATCCGTTGTTAAATCGACATTAATTTAAAATAGACATTTTACATCTCAGATATTATCCAGCAAGAAAATAACCTACAATCTTTTTGGTCACTCATTGGGACGAACCGTACACGCTTAATGTTGGCGCACGTGACCTTTTATGGGATGTTTACTGGCTTCTTTATCTTTGTTAAATGAGCAGGAGACATTGCAAATTTTCACACCTCTCTCTCTCTCTCTCTCTCTCTCTCTCTCTCTCTCTCTCTCTCTCTCTCAGCCAATCAGATTACGAGATTTTAACAGAAGGTATTAAAAAAGTATATAGCCTACTATTCAAAATTGTTAAAAAATACAAACCTCGGTGCACATCGGATTATTGTGGAGCAAGACTGCGATAAGGAACACTTAGCAAGATAACACGCTGTTCCGTTTCAGTAATTTGGAAGCCTTAACCGGTATTTGAGGAGCCGCCGTGGTAGAGCGGTTAGATATCACGCCGTGGTAGAGCGGTTAGATATCACGCCGTGATAGAGCGGTTCGAGTACTGAGCTTGATTCAATCACGAAGTCTTCTGGTCAGTACAGGTTCGAGTCCCGCTGGAACCTGAGGTGATTTTTGTACCAACATTTTCGGCGGTGGTCTTTTTCCGGGTACATTGTAACCAGGTACACTCTTCCATTTCTAATAATTGGTTGCTACCATATGACTGGGGAAAAATATTGAGTTTGGCGGTAAACACTTCAAAATTCATGTTCTGATATTTGATCAGTGTCCAGCCACACGCAAATGGATGGAGACAGTCACGGTGTTAGGTCTTCAACCATTTTTGTGTTCTCCACTGTGTAAATAGAAGACTCAATTGAATAAATTAAAAACAAAAAAAATGGCGAGCATAGTGAGCCGAAAATATGCGGAACGAAGCGAGCCGAACATTTTTAAACATTAGTTTATTCTCATCCCAACTTTGGCACCACCTAAGGTCAGATTACTTATTTTCTTGCTAGTAAAAGGCAGATTAAATATTTTCAAGGCCAGAATTTCCAAAATCTGAAACACCCTCAGAATCAAATCGTCCCTTAAGTGTGTAATGGTGGTAGGTGTGTGGGCATATGTATAGAGTGTCGGGCATGGGTGTGGGCTTGATACTGCAAGTTTGACATCGGTTAATATGGCAGTGGTTTTACGTAACTGCAGTTACAAACAATAAAAAAATATTGGTTAAATATCTTATTTGGACTGACGTAATGCTGCGGGAATAACAAGGGAAGTTTAAGCATACTACCATGAAGTTGTAACAACAAACATACCAATTTGACACATTTTCCTAGACTGCACAAAAATCCCGTTTATTTCTCTTTATAAACTGTTTTATCTAAATAAGAATATTACTGGTGATGTTTTTAATTGTTTGTTGTTATTTAACATCATACTCATGAATATTTCACTCATATGGAAAAGTCACCAAATGCCGGTGAAGGGCTTCAAATTTTGACCTATGCTCGGCACTTACGGCCATTGAGCAGTGAGGGTTCTTTTACGTACTGTCACCTACTGTGACACGGCACCTTGGCTTTTACTGTCTCATCCGACAGACAGGAAACCAACCTGCCGCCGGCTGGACTCGAACTCACGAATAAGAGTCGACCGTGCCAACGACTAAGCCAGGCCGGCTGTATTGGTGATGACATATTCACAAAAATTCAAGAAACAACTGAAAACGTTTACGTTTTAATTGCCGGAGAAAACACAATTTGCTACCAACATAACGCCAAGATGTTAACGTTGATGTTGATTGGCTAAGAAATGTGCCAATGACTATCAACTTCCGCTTCGTACGTCACCAGACGCTCCAACGTTGCGTAGTTACGTCAGTTAGTTTACAAATGGCGATAGTAGGAAGCAACACGTAAAAATGCTCTCCTGCAGATTTGTCGTATTTGCTTTCTGTTTAGCCGCAATGGCAATCGCTGTGACAGCATTTGATGGCCAAAATGTCGGCAAGCACACTATGGATTCTCAGATTTTGTGAGTTTTTACAGAAATATGATAATTTGCTAATACTCGTCAGATTTGTCGTTTCGGTACATCCAACAGTACGGGGGGGGGGGGGGTGTCAACGTCACAGCATCAGTATCGTACTCGTAAGGTAGCTTATCATTGCAAAATATAAAAGTTGACAAAATGAAAGGGAGAAATTATTAAACATTGAATTTCAAATAAATGATTGTTGTTAATCTTATAATACATGTAGTTACTTTTATGTAAATTCACTCTTTGGCCAGTTTGGCCCTTGTCTTTTTTTTTTTTTGGGGGGGGGGGGGCAGTTTTGACGCCAGTCTGGCCAATACTCCCAGAAAGAAATATTGTGTCAATTCACAGTAGTCCGTATTCAATATATTGAACTCACGGGTGGTGCTGTGAGTTTTTTTTTCAAAATTTTTAGTGTAAACTCGCAGACACTTGTGGAAACTGCAGACTGGCTTATTAAAGAAGACATTAAATTATAACCAAAACGGTTATAAAATGAGAGGAAATTGTTCCGTGGGACGGTTACATATTGCTGATGGGTGGGTGGGTAAAATTTCCACGCGGCTCTTTTATCAAATACTAGTCTTACTGTGTTAATGGACTGTAGACTCCACTGCATGTGCAATAGGTAAAACCCGAAACGTAGTCCGAAATTCTGTCCCGATTTTGACTTTTTAGGGGCGGGGGTGTGTTAAATCGCGGTAGAATTTCGGCCTTCACTCTTGTTATTTACTTAAAGCTAGAGGAGGACATATATCTAATTTTACCCTAACTTATTTACTTCTGAGCACCATCGTTTATCAACAATTCATATCAGTTATATGATGTTTGCTCGTCTTCGAAGAACCGAGTTACAATATAATCAGGGAGAGATCACCGCCCCCCCCCCCCCCCCCCCCCCCCCCCGCCGCAATTTTAAGGTATTATCAATTTATCATGGATTTCGTAAAATTAGGATTTTACCAGAAAAAATAGCTTAAATTTGGGACAGAATTTCGGCCCAGGGAAGTTGTAAAACTGATTATATAAATTTCTAACTTGTCTTTTAATCAAGTTAATAGTGTGCTGACTGGTTGCGGATGCAAACTTCGCCGCTCCGCTCAGCGAAGATATACTACAATTGTACCCACTCTAACATGAAATCCTAGACCCGCTTCTGTTGACTAATCTATTATGCTATTTGCGTTTATAGGCAGGATCCGCTTCAGCAAAAAGGCAGCACCTCTGATAAAGAAGAAAATGCGGTTGTGGAGTTTTTGCTGGTAGGTTTATACATCATGGTAGCGGTTTTTGCCTTTGCTTCTGATTATAAGATACGGTTTAAGGGTTTAAAGGGGCATTAGCTCTGTTTACAAATTTACAAATACTATATACATAGGCGTCGGAGCCGGGGGAGGGGGGGGTTGGGGGCTTAGCCCCCCCCCCCCCCCCCCCCCACTTTTTTTTTGCAAAGATAGGCATAGGTGTTGAAAATTGGGGCTTAGCCCCCAAGACGTTTCTGGTGTTTTAGCCCCCCACTTTTGGCGTGTGTGTTTTAAGCTGGTTTAGCCCCCACTTTCAATTTGCTTCCGACGCCTATGTTATATATATATATATATATATATATTGATTTTTTTTTTCTACTTTTACTACTTGTACTTGTTGTACAATATCAATTTCTTATATTCCTATAGACATTTTGTAAAAATAAGGTCAGGTCCAGTCTGGTATTCATATAAGGCGGAGTTAATCAATTGAAAAGTTAATCAAGTGAAAAAGTGCCAAACCTGGGTTTTCAACAAAATATTTAGGAATTTAAGAATTTTTATGTCTGTGTATATCTCTTTCTATGTGGTAAAAATAGGATGGGGTAGGAGGGTTAAAAAAAACACGGCTAATGCCTCTTGAAATTGTTATTGTTCCGAATAGATGTCGTACATATATCATGTTTCCACTTTTTGATTTACCAGGGGTTTTACCAAAAAGTGGAAACATGATAATTTCCACTTTTTGGTAAAACCCCTGGTAAATCAAAAAGTGGAAACATGATACATAGATAAGGTCATTCATGTTTTCTTTCTATTTGGTGTCTTCTAATACAGTGGTTATGAGATCAGAAAAAAAATAAAATCACGTTTATTTCTCTTTATAAACTGTTTTATCTAAATAAGAATATTATTGGTGATGTTTTTAATTGTTTGTTGTTATTTAACGTCAAACTCATGAATATTTCATTCATATGGAGACGTCACCAAATGCCGGTGAAGGGCTTCAAATTTTGACCTATGCTAGGCACTTATGGTCATTGAGCAGTGAGGGTTCATTAACATGCCGACACCTATAATGACACGGAACCTCGGTTTTTACTGTGTCATCGGTCCGAAAGACAGGAAACCAACTTACCGCCGGCTGGACTCGAACTAACGACCTCACGGTCAAGAGTCGAGCACGTTACCAACTGAGCCAGGTCGGCTCTCGGGGGCCGAAGTCACAAAATTTACTTAATACTCAAGCTCAGCTTTCATTTCATTATTTTGTCTATATAATCGGTTGTAAAACTTTTGGTATTTAGTGATTACGAAACATTTTATTATTTTTCGTCATTCACATATAAACTTTTGCGTAAAAAAGAAAAAATACATTCAGTACGTTGCTCAAAATTTTAGTACGTACTCAAGTACTCAAACCATTTATATATATATATATATATATATATATATATATATATATATATATATATATATATATATATATATATATATATATATATATATATATATATATATAATCATTATATATATCCTTAATCCTTTAAAGGTTATAAGCGTTTTACTTATAAAGCCGTTTGTTTTATTTCAGAAATATTCCGGCAGCTGGGCACCGTATCTTACACAGCTGACTTCAGATCTTGGTGAAGCTGTCCGTGATATGGCGGTAAGAAGTAATTGTGTTACGTTGTAACTGATGATTTCTATGCACCCCCTCCCGCTCCTAGGGTTTCTATAAAGTTTGTCTGCTTCCATCAATGATCCACTGGGCTCCAGAAAATAAATGTACCTCCCTACCTCATTGATTTTTGAAAGAATACATTTATCAGGTATAGGTTAGTTCATCATTAAGCAAAATTCAAAATTGGTTTGATTTAGGTGCTCGAAACAACCTGCTCAAGTATATATGTGACCCAAATTTCTATTCCCCAAGTTTTCTCTTTTTCTTTGTATTCTGATATATAGGACTGTTAATACAAAGTGCTAACATCTAGGTTTCACTGTCAATATTTAGAAGCATTTCATTGAAGTAACACATCAAGTTTGATTCAAGTCCGAAAAGTTCCGATGAGGATGGTTAAGATAATGATATGTGACAATTGTTACATGCTTGACCACAATTAATATGATAACATTTGATTTACTTCATTTTACTCCATTTCACCTGTTCTCTTTGTTTCTATTTTATATAACTTTATCTTGCACATTAGTTAGTTTTCAAGGTTGGGCTTGTACTGTATAGTTCACATGTGGATATGTATCTTCTGTTATATAAAAGTGTTGAAAAGCTTTTCCAAAGTCGAAGTCAGTTTTTTGAAAGTCGGTAATTTGGATTAAAGAACTCACGTTAACAAGGACTAATCAAATAGTATTAACCCTTTCATCCCTGAAAATCTGAGTGGTATGTTCTTTTCTATTGTTTAAAACCGGTTTATTATGGTCTTTAGGGTGAAAGGATTCGGAAAATTAAGGTATAAGTTTGGCTTTTTTACACCTTTCGTCCATCTTGTTTCTATTTATTATCATTTTCTTCTACTATTTTCATTTCATAACTTTTGTTTATATTATTATTTTATTTTCTTTTTCTTCCTTTTTTAGTTTCATCTACTGGACAGTCTTTCTTCTTTTCCTCTCACTACTCTAGAAACTTTCTGTGTGACTGGTGTCTGTCTTTCTTTCTTTGTTATCAACGTCATCCTTAACAACTCTAGAGGACAGAGTGACAGAGTTGCTGCCCTTGAGAGAGGTGTGTACCTTGTCTAAGTCAGTACATTAGTTTGTAAAGTTCAAACAATGGGAAAAAATGTCACACACACACGGATACGAATGGTATGCTACATGCTGTATAGTTATAAAAATGTCGATATGAATATGGTAATCATACAAAGTAATATATTGAACCTCTAAAGACGGTCTTCACTTCAATTTTGCAGAAATTGCAAGTCTTCGGGAAAACACAAAAATGAATAGAGTCCTCATAAATGAAAAATCAGCAGAGAGCCAACAAGCTGTTATAAATGGTAAGTCAAGATCTTATGACTGTCCCCATGGAAGCATGCGTCAAAATCTTCAGAATTTTCAGGGTCTGGCACCATAAAACTTAAGAATCACTTATGTCTAAACCTTTATTCAACTTTGGCTAATCCTGAAATTTGATTGGCTGAGCAGGCAAATTTGAGAAAATCTTAACTTGAGTAAATTGTAAACTTTTATGGTGCTGGACCCAGGGACACATATACAAATCTGGCGATCAAGTAAAACGGACCTCTGGAAATCCAAAATTGGGGTCAGGTGTCATGGAGGAGCAATCTGATATTTGGGTTCAGCACCATAAAACTTGAGAATTTACTTAAGTCTGAGAATATTCTCAATTTGAGCTGCTTAGCTAATTAGGGGCTGGTTAAGAAGGCCAAGTTTAGAATATTCTCAGACTTGAGTAAATTCTCAAGTTTAATGGTGGTGGATCCACGGCCCGAAGTCACCAAATTTACTCAAGCTCAACTTTTATTTCATTATTCTGACTCTACAATTGTTTAGAAAACTTTATTTAGAAAATTTATTGATGAGGAAACATATTATGATTTTTAATCATTCACATATAAATTTTTGCATCACACTTATGATTTTCCTGTAAAAAATGAATAAATACGTTGAGTACAGTACTCAAAATTTGAGTACGTTCTCAAACATTTTTAAAAATATTTCTTAAGTTTTCTTCAAATAAGCAATAATTTTTATCATTATTTACAGTTGTATCCGTCAATATACAAACATGTCCAGTTACAGAATAAGGTTTCCGTGTTTTTACCTTGAAATCGTTAGTTGAGTTTGAGTACTGAGTAAATTTGGTGACTTCGGGCCCAGATCTCGGGATTTGTCAAAGTTGAGTAAAAGCTTTACGCTTTAAATTTATGGTGCCAGAACAAGGATAGCAAAGGTATACCATGCCCACGAGATGTAAGGTGGGAACATACTGTGTTTGGGTTGTCTGTTTCCAACGTTTTGGTGTTTCTAGAATTTCCTTTCATTAAATTTTAACAAAATTTGGTATATTGCTTTAAAACAATGGAATGAGGCCAATTACAGTTGACGTGCATTAATTCCTGCTAGTGTACCTAAGCTCTTCACGATAGACATAGTTCTCGGTGGACATGTGGATTCTTAAGTACATGTTTTCGTTGTAATTTGGTTTATTGATGCGAAGAACTTCAAAACAAATGATAAAACAGGTGTATTTTGAATGAAAAAATACTATGTGGCAATACATTTAGATTTATTATTTGGCCTTTGCATGACACATCTTTTTCCTTTGGAAACATAAATTCATATTCAATTTGAACTCTCAACAAATGAAGTAGCATTGTCTTGAACATTTGTAATGGCCTCTTTTGTAAAACTAACTTTTGTATTGTTATTAATATCTATTGAAATTCTTTTTTTCCAGATCTAAGAGACAAAATAAAGGACGTAATGAATATACAGATTAGTTACTCCGAATTCAGAAAGACAGTGGATACAAAACTACATCATATAAAACAGGAAATAAACAATCTAAACGCACAGATACAGGGACTGCAGAACAGGCAACTAAACACAGAGACACGGGAATTCCAGAACAGACACATTACAACCACGACTACGTCCCCTCCGTACACAGACGTAAATCCTTCATCTCAATATGCTGGCACAGATCCATCCTCCTCCCAGTTTTCAAACATGGATCCCTCTTCTCAATATCCGTCATCTCAGTTCACCAACACATATCAATCTACACAGATGCAGTATGATACTACACACACGGGACAATTATACAACAGCAACACCAGTGATGTCTCACAACTATACCAACCCTGTCAATACCAGAGCTCTCAACAGCAAACTACGGCTAAGCCTATCCAGGACCAGCATTATACTTCTCACCTATATCAAGCTGACACTGTAACTGTCAACGATCAGCTTTGCTCTTATCAATATGCCACAGAACCGGAAGTTCACCAGACTGGCGCCTATCAGGTACATCAAACAGTGTTCGAGCCCTTACAAGACAAGACAACATTTGAGTCATCATCCATCGAACCTGTACAGCACCAGGTTTGTGCTTCTCCATTTCAACAGGAACTTGCTAAATGTGACAAGCATGTGTTCTATCACACCATCAGTGAACAAGGTCATGATCTAAACGCTTCCTGCAATAATCAGATGGACAGCAATAGACAAGATTGTATCTCTACTGAGTACCAAACCAACAGTCTCAGTGACTCGTCTGAGAACCAGAACTGCCATGTTGCACATCGTGTCAGTCATGCCAAAGAACCGTGTCTGTACCAGTACTGCCACGAGGATAACTATCAACCAGGCATTTGGGTGAGGAAATATCGTCGAAGCCTGAGAACCAAACAGGTAAAACTTCAGTCAGTTCGGTTAAGGGATTTTGTATTTGCTTAACATTTACTTAACAATGATACCACAGGTCGGAAACATGTATTGATTTAATATTTAGATAAAACAAATCTTCATCTTGCATACATCATTATTTTTCACGCATAAATGTGCTTTGACTTCTCACTAGATCGAGTTCATTTCTTTTAAAATCTTAGTTGCAAAAACATTTCTATTATTAAACACGATACATTATATAAAATGATATATTGCTAAGCGTTTTGCTGTCTATGTATGATTTAGTACTTTTATTTATATGTCTCTGCGACATATTCTGTTCCAATTAATTCAGTTTTCTCATAACTTTTACTATGAAGCGTTGTTCCTAAGGTCAAACACCGTCGTTTTGTCCGCTCAATTCTCTGTTCATCCGTTCCTCTGTGAGTCCATTTGTCCTTTGCACTATCACTTCAACTAAATTAAGATAATACTCTTTAATTTAAACTAAATGTGCGAATATGTATTTTATTATTAATGAAACACTGGGTCAGCTTGTTTAAAGAAAAAATCGGCAATATTTGTTACATTGATAATGATTAAATTGCTTTGCTATCGGATACCTAGTTTTGTTTACAAGTTTTGTTATCTGGCCAGTCCAAATGTGTGTTTATTGTATTAATGAATGAGTTATGGAGCCGACCTGTCTCGGTCGGTAGCGCGCTCGACTCTTGATCGTGAGTTCGAGTCCAACCGGCGACAGGTTGGTTTCCCGTCCTTCGGATGAGACAGTAAAAATCGAGGTCCCGTGTCACAGCAGGTGTCGGCACGTTAAAGAACCTTCACTGCTCAATGGCCGTAAGTGCCGAGCATAGGCCAAAATTTGAAGCCCTTTGCCGGCAATTGGGGACGTCTACATATGAAAGATTCTTGAGTGGGACGTTAAACAACAATAAATAAAATAAAAAAAATGAGTTATGTTGTATATCATAGTCAATATTATTGACCTCTGTCATGACCTTGACACACACAAAATAAGTGTTATAAGCAAGATTGTATTGTGTTTCATGTAGGTCTGCATTTAATGAGTGACAATGGACAATATTTGAATAATAAAAACAGAGTTGACGAAATATGAGTATATTAAACTTTAGAAATACGATTTATCGTGATTAAATATAGTACCTTTTTATTTTTATTTCAGATGCAAAAACAACATTGACCAGGATTGAATCTTGTGTGCAATCGTTTACGTAACCAACAGCTTAATATTCCTTTGTGACACCCTGTACCATGCAGTCTTTGAGTTAAACTGAAGTATTAGACATTCCCGTTCATCATTTCATTGGCATATGTTGAAAACCTACGTCTCATTTGTTCTAGAATAATTCAAATATTTTTTTTTATATATTTTTATAATTCTTACTTTTTGCGGACCGGAAATAAGAAAGATTATATCACAATTTTGATATATTGATAGCAAGCATATTTTTAGAAGTTCGCTGTAAGCACCTTTGGTTTCGTGTTTTGAAATAATATATCTTTTTCTTTTACTCTTTTTTTCGTTTCGTTTAAATAAAAAGAATTTTTGGGGTGGGGGGCATGTTCGTTAAAATCCAAAATATCTTGTTATTGCACAGAAAGAATATTGTTTATATATATATATATATACATGTATATATATATATATATATATATATATATATATATATATATATAGTATATTTTAATGAATGATTTGTACATTATTTTGATTTACCAAATTAAAATTAAATTTCAAAAGTTTGTTGTCTTGTTTTTAACCTGTACAGTATGTGTGGTTATATTAGCGTGGAATGTATTTTAGCGCTTTATAAGTGATTGTTAGTTGAATAAAAATTTTATTCTAGGCCTGGCATAAAAAACCGGAAATAAGAAAGATTATATCACAATTTTGATGTATTGAAAGCAAGCATATTTTTAGAAGTTCGCTGTAACCACTCAATTTTGGCAAATTCTGAAATGTTATTGGCTGAGCAGGCCAACTTGAGAAATTTCGCAGACTTGGGTATTATGGTATTGGGTCCTTGTATTACATTCTTGCAGCAATATTGTATGGTTCTTGGAAAGCGAAACAAACATTCATACCTGCCTAACTTTCTTTTCTATACAATCTACTTTGCGCTAAATTCTTCATACGCTAAATAATACCACATGAAGTATGGCAGGACTGCACATCAACCTACTGTATATCTGGAAGTTGTCGTTGACGTTTAATTTTCGTTATTTTCGCTCTTAAATGAGAAGGCAAATTTAAAATGAAAGCGAGATTTTTGAGTCATTATTGATAGTTTGATAATTGAGGACGTTTTCCATATTAAAGGGGAGACAATTTCCAGTTTTACAGTACATCACAGCCATATGGATTTTATCATGGATTTCACGATACGTATTTCAGAACTGATGGTCGGATGCCTTGTATATTGGACTTGCATCTATGATCGGCGTCATAATGCCACTAATCTACTATGGTTTGTTTTTAAAGATGACGAGACAATCAAAGGGACTTCTGAAAATGCGTGTATGGATAATTGACCTATCGCCAAATGTCTGACACGTGGCTCTCCGTGTGCGTTTTGACGTCATTCGATTGTGATGTCATAATCACACATATGGTTGACGGGCCATTTGATTGTGACGTCATAATGAAAAAGTTTGCCAAAAGGTACCGTGTCGGGCATTTGGCGATAGGTCAATTGCACGGCGGACCTTCATATGGATCACCTGGTTTTGTCAATTCCATATCGTGGAAAATTTGCACATCAAGAACTAAGAACATACTGGAAGTTTATGTATTATACTAAAATGTATATTAACATTAAAATAACATAACCAAAGTTATATATAGTGACACCTGTATATAGGGCTACCCAAGGGACCAGAAAATATTGATCTTTATGTTCAGATGACCCTTATACACAGGTTCAATTTAGCTGAAATATGCAGTCAAGGGGTTTGAAAAAAACTGACCCTTATAAACAGGTAATCCTTATATACAGGTTTTACTGTAGTTTTGCAAAAGAATTTAAAAAAATGCTTAAGACGACCCTTTCTGTCTATAAGATGTCACAGTTGAGCTCGGATTTGAAATAGATGTAGAATTCCAAAAGTAATATTTGTATAATGATGAGAGAGAGAGAGAGAGAGAGAGAGAGAGAGAGAGAGAGAGAGAGAGAGAGAGAAAGAGAGAGAGAGAGCCCTAAATCCGTCGAAGAGTAAGCACTGCAAAAGAAGATGACTATCCTTAGTTTTGAGGAGTTCAGAATTCAAACATCCGTTCGATATAACTTCGATATAATCACTTGGTACCTATATAACTGGACCAGCACCATACAACTTGAGAATTTACTACACTCAAGTCTGAGAATATTCTCAAATTGACCTGATTAGCCAATCAGACTTTAGGATATGCCAAGGTTTAGAAACAATTTTTAGACTTAAGTAATTCTTTATGGCGCTAGGTCCAGGTACTAGGTTCATTTGTACCCGCAATGACGCAAACGGTCCACCAGCAATGACAAAGACACAGTGGTTTTAAATATTATTATTTAAATATGATACCAATGTTAATATCACGCAAGGAAACGTAGTAGGTGAAGACAGTTTCCACAGGAACGATATGTGTGTGTGTGTGTGTGTGTGTGTGTGTGTGTGTGTGTGTGTGTGTGTGTGTGTGTGTGTGTGCATGTGTGTGTGTGTGTGTGTGAATTAAAATTTGCGACGTTAGGGATTAGAAATAAAGATAGAGATTAGGTTTAAATGTAAAATAAAATGCACAGTAGAAGCTGCTTTAGCGACCTCCTCTTTATAAAGATTACCTGTTTATAAAGGTCAGTTTTTTCAAGTCCCTTGACTGCATACTTCAATTAAATTGAACCTGTATATAAGGGTCACCTGCACATAGGGGTCAATATTTTCTTGTCCCTTTGTGGCCCTTTATACAGATTATACTGTATATCAAAATTCTCCACAACTGCAGAATATATAAGAATATATTCTGTGAAAATATTTAGTACGTTTGGAAGCAAAACGTGTTGTTATCTAGAAAAATCTCAAACTTCGCATACTGTTACTCCAAGAATAAACTCTTCCTACACATATCGGCATTAATAATGTCTCCTTGATTTTACTAGTTCTCTTTGGAAACACCTTAACAGGTCAAACCGTGTTCTCATTTTTACTCACTTTTTGGTAAAATCCACGATAATCAGGAACAGGAGAAAAGTATTCATATATTTTCATGAAAAACATTGTATTGTGCCATGGCTAAAACATTTTCTTGGAAAACTATATTAAAAAAGATATTTCTCAAAATATCTGTTAATTTGCATAATAAAGGACATCTTTTTACTCAACTTTAAATATTTTACTCAAATCTTGAGAATTTTCTCAAATTGGGTAAAGTTGTGGACCATAAAGAAATTCTTGGAAATATTTCTCTCTCAAGTGATAAAATACATAAGTACAGTCTGTAGCTGACCTAGGTAATTCTTAGCAGCGAAAATGGCTTCGCCTCCGGATAAATAAACCTAAATGTTACTGTCATTGTCGCCCTAGAGTATTTCGGGACATGTTTAATCCTTTGGCTTTAAAAAACACAGCGTTATTTCAGCGAAATAGGTTTAGGAGACCAACATTTCTTTCTCTCTTTGCTTGTTTTGGCCATACGACGTTTGTTCACATTAACAATAGGGACGGTGTAAATTTAGTCCGGTACTCCAGTGTATGTCCCGAGTCATTTATCTTATCTAATGTACTTATACTGATTTATTTGTAACTTGAATATTGTTTATTATATATTATACATATCATATGTATACATTACTGACTTCGGTCATGTATTGTCATTTTACAAGACGTTTTTAATGTTTTTAAAAAGATATATATCTATTCCCAATTTTAAGCCAAAACACGTGCTGCCTATTTGATTTTTAACGCGTTCTCTACCTCTTGGTTGATTATCAAATAATCAATCATAGATTATGGTCGTAGTAGCAATACCAGAACTATCATTATTTTTGTAAAAAACCAGGGGCGCTATTGAAAAGGGACGTAAATTCCACCATCTTCTCCCTCAACATAAACTTAAGATATTTCCTGTGTCCCTCTGATATATTGATGGTCAGGTAAGCATCCTGCAGATCTATTTTGACCATCCAGTCTCCCGGCATAATTACATATTTTAGAAACCGATTACCATCCATTTTAAAGTGTTCCTATCGTAGAATCGTATTGAGTTGTCTCAAATTTATCGCAGGACGCAACTCCCCTTTCTTTTTGGGGACAAGAAAAATATTGCTGTAAAAGGAATCGTCCGTGTTAATCGATTCTCGGACTGCATTTTTCAAGAGTGATACCTTTATTTCCGAGTCGATTAACTTTTAATCTATGTGACTGTAAATAAGACGAATTGGGACCCGACTTTGTACAGGGGTTGAAAGAAAATCTAGCTTTACCCCTATGATTGATTGTAGGACTCAAGGATCCTTTGTGACCGATTCCCAAATTTTCATAACAATTCGAACACGCCCCCTACGGGGATGGTGTTTAGGCTGTGTGTAGTTACTTCCTGAAAACGAAACTTCAATTAATTTTGTTTTACCAGAGTAACTCACCTGTCCATGAAACCTTGAACTCTATTTGAATGGCCTCCTGTACGGGCACATACTGAGGTTCGTTGAGGACCTTTGCTGGAAAAAAATTGGAAATTGTTTCTGTTACTATGTTTGCTAGTATTAGAATATTTAATTGCATATCTTTGTATTCTTGCGGAAACAACCTATCACTACATTATAAATGGGAACTGGCCATCGATTACAATAAGACCGACTAGTTTCCTTAATGATTCCTCTTGCGGCGTATTTTGCGAGGTATTTTACTACATTCATTGGAATGTGAAACTATTTCTCAGTATTCTGTGACAGTCCAAAAGTGTGAGGGTTTTATTTTCAGAGTCAGACTCTGATGAACTAGAACAGGAGGTTGAAGAACTTGGTAATGAAGAGTCACTGGACGAAACACACCAGCGTATACGCGTATGCGCCACTATTATTGAACTCAATCATGGTAATCTTACAAAGGTCAAACAGCTTCTGATGCTTAGAGACAGCAAATATGTCAAGGTACGAATATGTCAAGGTACGAGACTCAAAGGTACGAGACGGAAATGGTCAGCAAAGAGGATAGTAGAAGAGGCAGATCAAGAGTCACGCCTGAGACATGGAAACATCGTGGGCTGTGTAGCAGTAGGGAAACAGGTGCTTGGTATAACATCCACAACGAGATGGTTAACAGCGTCTGAGGAGCAGCGGAGGCAGTTGGTACAGAGGGAGGTCCGTTCTATTGAGGAGCACATACGAATGGTCAGGACAATCGGCATGAACAAACGGGGAAGTTGTTTGAACTGGGAAGGATTTCGCCAGAAGAAATTAAAATGGAATGAGATCTGGTCCATGGAACCCGAGATACTGCAATTCGAACTGAAATCTGTGTACGACGTGTAGCCTACTCCAACCAACCTGGCAACATGTGGTATGACAGAAGACCCAAATTACAAGCTTTGCGGAAGGCCATCCAACTTAGAACACATAGTGTGTTCTTGTTCGGTTGCGTTGATAGATGGGCGGTGCACATTGCCGCAAGACAAGGTGTTATCTGTCCTTGCAGATACTTTGGATAATAGCAGGAAGAGACAGAGGAAGGACAAAGCGGGACTGAAGTTCGTAAACTTTGTCATGACTGAGGAGCAGAGTTTAAAAGGCGGAGTGGAAGGAAGTGGACTGTTGGGTTCTGCAGGTGATTGACAGTTGCAGGCAGATCTCGGGGGTCATACGCAGTTCCCACTTGAAACAGCAATCATCAACCAGATACCAGATATTGTTATATGGTCTTCATATTCCAAGCAGGCTATTCTGGTGGAGCTGACCGTGCCATGGTAGGACATAATGGAGGAGGCTCACGAGAAGAAGTGGAACAAGTACCAGAATCTGGTGTCTGACTGTCAGCAGCGTTGATGGAAAGCATGATGCCTTCCTGTAGACGTGGGTAGCCGAGGATTTGTAGGACAGTCAATGTAGAGGTGCAGAGAGACGGCAACTCATTGGAAGTCTGGGCAGGGAAGTCGAGATGGCATCCATGAGGCTGCGGAGGAAGAGTGATGAGCAATGGAAAGTGCAACATCAATGACATTCTGTGTATATGGACACTCTATTAGAGACATATCTTATGTTTTGCAGCAAAAACATCAAGATGAATTATTGAGCGGACAGCTGAGTGGTTCCTGCATTGCAGTTATTTATCACAGACCCACCCCACTGAAACCCAGCTGTCATGTCAACTTTTAAACAATGTTTATTTAAAAAAAACACATCCGAATTATTTTCTTCATTGAAAGTCATATTTGTTTAACGTTAGAAATCAGTTTTTGCAATTCCGCCAAAATAAGTACTACGACTATCATTTCATACATAGGTCCAAGGTCATCAAATTTGTTATATATTGAAGGTCATTTTTATTTTACTATTTGATCGTATTGTTATTTGTAAAATATTGTTATGCTTTTCCATTCACATCAAATACATCGCACCTGATTCATGATTTCTTCCTAAAAATAGAAAAATATATTTAGTACTCAAAATTGGAGTAGTACTCAAATTTTTATCTGACATTTTACATTTCTTTTCTTAAAATGTTTTCTTCCATCATTTGATATACAAAACTGGGTAGTCGGAAAAAGTTTATACTTCTGACGTCACATTACATACATTCCAACACCTAGACAACATCACCCACATTTTGTTCAATGAAACAAACTTAAATTAGATTAAAAACAGCCATTTTTTGTTGAGAGAAGCTACTTAATTCTGAGATACAGCAATATACTTTTCAATATTTCTTATGGTTTTTTTTATCTTTTCTAATGCCCGAAAAAAAGTTGGTTCAATATCTATAACTTTACAGGGATAAATATATAAATATTTTTTATGATTAAAGTAATACAAATTTCAACAATGGTACTGTTACAATTTCCACGTAATGCAGTAGTCTTATTTACTCATACAAAATAATATACATGCATGGTTAAAAAAATATTCTTCAAAACACTGACATAGGAATTTCACATGAGTACAGTAAAAAGAATAAATGATTTATGATTTCAGGTTAAATTTTACTAAAGGTGCAGTGTACTGAATCCATAAGTTTGAGTTTAAACAAAAATGTATTTGTTGTAAGAGTATAATGTAAAATTCTGTTTTTTCTATTTGTACAGTTGTGTGCTAATGCATGATAAAATCCTTTGAACAATCTAATTTGTTTTCCATTTTATCAGTTTTGTGTGTTGAAAATGAAATTCTTCGCCTCTATATTTTCATATACAAATTATATATTATATCTTTTTCGTATTCACTTTCCAATGGGACCCACCTAGAATTATAAATTGTTTTATATTTCTTTTCCACGTTTGTGGTAATTTCTTTTCCACGTATGTGGTATTTTATTGTTTTAGAAAAAAATTATTTTCTTCAATATTTTGTAGTATTTCAAAGGATTTAAAGTGATATAAGCTGTTACAATGATGATTTTTGTCCCATGACTTAAAGACAAAAATCTGATAAAATGCGTGTTCAAATAAATTATATAACACGTGAAACGTTGTAAAGGATCTTCTTGTTTTATTAGAATTTAAGTTCTCCCGTGCGTTAAAAAATCTGTATGCAATGACCTTTCAGATTAACTCTTTCGCAAACTCTATGCTTCGTAATTCGGTCAGGAGGATATCGGTCCTTTACGCGCTCGATCTATCAGCAACCTCGGCTTTCTGCACAATTGAGTGTGTTAAAGTCGGTCGATTTTTATGTGTTTCATATTTACTTTTAAAATACAGGACTTGATTTTAATTGGAAAATACAAATATCATTTAAAATATGTGCTTTTCAAAGCTATTTTAAATACTTGAAACAAAACTTATATATGAATAAAAAAATCAGGTCACTAAAAGAAAATTTTTCAAGTCTTTAATGTTACCCTGAAATAAATGCTGACATTGCCAAAATCTAAACAATATGTGAAAATTATGCGTACCTCATGTTTTACAATCGTGCCGCCATGTCCGGTGAAGTTGGGCAGTTCACATTTCGTCAAGAATGATAAAGCCGAATATGCCATTGGACAAGTTAACAATGGGTCGAGATCACCCGATATACCGGGCACGTGGACAATTTCTAAACGAGTGTTTTGAAACGACTGAAAAGACCAACTATTCCTGATTTAGGTATGAAATGATGATGTACGAGAACAAACGCAAAGGGTAATAAGAAAAGAATATATATTAACTTCAAAAAAAAAAATTGTACGTCGTTATTGGACACTCGGTAACATCGTAAGAATTACGGAAAGTTAATATTTAATGGCCAGAATGGTATCGTACTAATATTACGGGTTATGTTTTGCAAGTTTGGGGCAGTTATATACATGCATTTCTTATTCTAACCATCAGATGATCTCTTTGAGATATATACGAGATAAAATATACATGAAATGGGCTCATATCATACATATCATACATATCATAAATGCGATATATCCCAGCGAACTAGAAATTGAAGATACGACACGGACGGGAAATTGGCAAATAAGCTATACGACAAACGCGACGATTTCGGCTTTCCCATCGTAAATGTTCTACATTTAAGTAGTAATATCCCTCAGTCACCCGCATATGGAGTTTATATTTCACAAATGATCTAATATGCCAGGGCATATACAACATATGAATATTTCATATACAGAGGTAAACTACTCACTGACAAATTATTGACACAGGGATATCGAAAACCGCGTTTAATGTCAACGTTCCGCAAATTTTACGGTCGGTATAATAGTCTTGTTTGCGACTACTCTGTTTCACTAAGTGAAATTTTGAGTTGCCTTTTCGTTGGCGGTTGTTGAGACGTCTGTACCAATTGTGACGAGGATACACTCCCCACGTGTTTCATTGGACTTGACTGTGGACTCTTGGCGGGTGTGACCGGTCGACAGCGGATGCTTACTCCTCCATGGCACCTGATCCCACCTCTTGGTTTCCAGAGGTCCGTGTTTGTCCATTTTTACCGGATTTGTGTCTATGTCCTGGACATTCTATTGATTTATACTTTGGTATCTGACGTTTTTTATATTAGTGTTGGGATTTTGAAAATACAGAATAAGTGAAATGTAAAAATGCTTTGCCAAGATGCCGTTTCTTTTCAACTCTAAATGTGTGTTTTAGTAGTATAGTCCTTTTATGCGATGAAGAGTAACGTATTGTCTTTTCTTTTGATTTATACTTTGGTATCTGAAATTTTTTATATTGTAATCAACATTTAACAAAGATATGGGTCTCCGATATTTTTTCTCATTTTCCTATCTTTTTATTCATCTGGTATACATGTAATTATTCTTTGTGATTGAAATGTTGACAATTCCCCTTGATTCTAGCCTTCGTTAGTATTCTGGATTACGGCCACAGACAGTGACTCCGTTTCACCAATCATGCTTTTCACCGAATTTGACCTCATCACCAAACTGGACCTTTTTACCGAATTTGACCCGTTCATCGAACTAGAAAGGTTTCCATGGAACATTTGCGACCGGTGTGGCATGCCAGCAGAAGACGCTGACTCCTTCCGGACACCTGGTCTTATCCCGTTTGGGCTTCGTAATTGTTCTTCATGTTGAGACCATTTGCACATCTAATTCGTCGTGTTATAATGGACTTGAGTTTTGATTACTGATTGGTACTTCTTCAATTTTTCTTAATAAACCTATAACAAAATCACTAATATCTAACGAAACCAAAAAACAATATATAAAATTCAACTGTAAATCCGTCCGAACCAGAGACGTCTTATTGCTCAGATCTTTTAAAGACTTTGCACATTCTTCCTTTTTGAGAAACCCCTTACGAGATAACCTTTGATCATCATTAAAAACAATTAATTTGAAAATTCCATTTCATTTTCTGTATTGTTGTAATGAATGTTAATTTTACTTTGGTATAAATTGTCCAAAAATAGCTGTTGGGCCAACAAAATATCATTTTGTTCTGTAAGTGTAAATAAGTTTCCATTGTCATCAATAAGTGCATACATTGTCTTGTTAGAAAAAAAACCTTCTCTCTAACTTTAAAAAGTACCCTGAATTTCTTTCTGTTTATTTTTATTCCAAGCAACCAGACACCTAATGATAACACCCTAAAATTTATTTTCTTTCATTTTTGGTTTAATTAAAAAATTAAAAAATGTTAATTTATCCTCTGTTGGCAAGACATTAATATCATTTTCTGATTTTAAAAGACACGTACTTTGTCTTTTGCTTCTGTATATTTGTTTGTCTGTCTGTTTGTTTATTGTTGTATAATGAAGAATCTTTCACTCATATGGAGACGTCACCGAACGCCGATGAATGGCTTCAAATTTTGGCCTATGCTCGGCAGTTATGGCCATTGAGCAGTGAGGGTTCTTTAACGTGCCGACACCTACTGTGACACGGGACCTGTAGGTTAAACTGTCTCATCCGAAAGACAGGAAACCAACCTACCGCCGGCGGGATTCGAACTCACGAATTTACGTATTGAATATTCAATTGTCAGTGAACGAATTTTCACGTTTAGCATTTCCCATAGTAATTGATTATTTAAATTTAAGAGCAGTTTTATATTCATTTGATGTTTTATCAATACATTATTTGACATTTTATGTGTTATCAAAGTCAAAAAGTAATTGGCTTTTGAATTTCCAGTAACCCTCCTACCCCGAATCATTTCACTGATAAGATATTTGCAAAGTATAATTATGGTCTTAACATATTTTACAAATATATGGAAGTATTCAATTTTCTTATAAACTATTTCAATCTCTTTATCGTTCTTTATTATCCAGAATAAAAAATTGGATTCAACAGAATAATCAAAATTCTTAAAGTAAAAAATAGGCTTAAAGGCACAGTTTTAAAATAAACATGATAAAAAGGGGAGATAAATCTGTGAAAGAACGCCTTTTAGATAAAAAGGGGAGATAAATCCGTGAAAGAACGCCGTTTAGATAAAAAGGGGAGATAAAGCTGCGAAAGAACATCTTTTAGATAAAAAGGGAGATAAATCTGTGAAAGAACACTTTTAGATTAAAAGGGGAGACAAATCTGTGAAAGTACACCTTTTAGATAACAAGGGGAGATAAATCCGTGAAAGGACACTTTTAGATAAAAAGGAGAGATAAATATGTGAAAGAACGCCTTTTAGATAAAAAGGGAGATAAATCTGTGAAAGAACACTTTTAGATAAAAAGGGGCGATCAATCTGTGAAAGAACGCCTTTTAGATAAAAAGGGGAGATAAATCCATGAAAGAACACCGTTTAGATAAAAAGGGGAGACAAAGCTGTGAAAGAACATCTTTTAGATAAAAAGGGGAGATAAATCCGTGAAAGAACTCTTTTAGATAAAAAGGGGAGATGAATCTGTGAAAGAACGCCTTTTAGATAAAACGGGAGATAAATCTGTGAAAGAACACTTTTAGATAAAAAGGGGAGATAAATCTGTGAAAAAACACCTTTTAGATAAAAATGGGAAGATAAATATGTGAAAGAACACCTTTTAGATAAAAAGGAGAGATAAATCCGTGAAAGAACACCTTTTAGATAAAAAGGGGAAAAATCTGTGAAAGAACACCTTTAGATAAAAAGGGGAGATAAATCTGTGAATGAACACCTTTTAGATAAAAAGGAGAGATAAATCCGTGAAAGAACACCTTTTAGATAAAAAGGGGAAAAATCTGTGAAAGAACACCTTTAGATAAAAAGGGGAGATAAATCTGTGAATGAACACCTTTTAGATAATCAAAGTGCTGAAAATACTGATACGAGTTGATGGCAATCGTAAGTTTTAATGAGGTATAATACACTCAGTATACCGAAAACTTTTTAATTCGGTAAAATTAGGTTTTACAAAAAAGTAACTAAAATTCGGGTCAGACATTTGGCCTAACGTGAGTACTGATGGCTTATTCATTTTGCAACAAACTACATATATCAGCGATATGATTATAAAATTTAGTGCTTATAAACATTGTTTTATCGATTATTTATCTATGCGAGAGGGCAGTATACGCTATAATTCCTATCAAGTAGCCTTAAATCTCTGGGTCAATGCGTGTACATACAAAACATTTTCCCAACTTCAAAGACTGCCGCGAGTTTCTCATCAATTAAGATCACGTGAATGAGGAATGACGCAACTTCCATGTCCATCTTCACAGACAGATCTTGCCAATACACAGTAAGGGAAAGTTGACCAAAACTCATTTGCATATTAATCGTGCGCAAGAATTGTTAACAGTCCAGTCTATCGCTTTGAATGTCAATTCTCTCACAAGAGTATAATGGTAAATAATAATGGAAAAGTTATATTCTAAAGCAAATTTATAATATCTTAAAATTCATATAGGACGCCGAACTGACCATTAATAGCATATATTTCAACAAGTCTTGTAGACCTATATTTTTCAGCGAATTGTTACTATTTTTTCGTCATTTTAAAAAACCAAAAATATACGGACAAAAGTGTGATTTGGAAATTTCAATCTTGAAGTTGAGTTTATGTTGCTGAAATGCACATACATGTGTAATTTTGCATCAATATAATGTGTTATTAACCGCATACTGCAAAATGTGCTTTGACTTGTTCTCAATAAACAACTAAGCATAACATAACTGCGTTGATGTTCCATCAACTCGTAAAAATGGTTCTATATAATTTATTGAATTCAATCGCACGTCTAGGTTTTCTGGTTTATCTATTCATGAGTGTTATCATGGATAATGTTTCTGTTAAAATGTTCAGAAAAATGTGGGTCTCCGTGGCCGAGTGGTTTTAGCATCTCGCTTTGAACAATGAAATTTCTCTCTTCTGGTCAGCGCCGGTTCGAGCCTCGAGGGAACCTAAGCTCATTTTTTCTGAGAAAGTTTACTTACAGAAGGCTGGTGGTCTCTTCCCCAGTACATTGTCACCGGGTTACCTCCTCCACCATTAAAAACAAGCCGCTACCAAATAACCGAAAAATTGTTATGTGCCGTAAAACACTACACATTTCAATATTCAGGATTCAGAAAATTGTAAATGTTCAGAATCTATGTTAATACTGGGTGTTTTATCAGTATCAAAATGTGAGCTCTCATGTTATATATTTTATCAAATATTGCATCAATGATTTCTGTTTATCTGTGTAGAGTCGAATCCGGATATTAAACTGAAAGCGAAGGAAAATTAATTATTCTTTCAGATAAACATGGGTTTCAAATAAACCTTTTTGAAAGAAAGCATGACAAATACTGACACACTTTGGTTTTTCTGTTTTACTTAAGAAAATAGTGAACGAAAAAATAATAAATACAAGAACCGTTCTGTTAATCTTCAGGATGTCCAGGATACATTTACAGATCTAGTGAATATTGGATAAACACGGATCTCTGGAAATCTAGAAGTTGGATCAAGTGCCATGGAGGAGTATAATATCCCCTATTGACCGATCACATCCATCTCGAGTCCGGAGTCAAAATCAAATAAAATAAGCGAGGAACTGAGTAAATCACTAACAGCAACAATAAGCTACAAGTTCAAGGTCATTAGACACGTCAATGAGAAGTAATGCGTTGAGAAGAAAATGTTCTATTCGGCAACTGAAATACGACACTTCCGGACTTAGTTACAAAAAATTTGTAATGCTAAGATAGTCATCTTTTTACAGTAGTTACTCTAAGACGGATTTTAGATTTATTATTTTGACCTTGTATGATACCAATTTTCTGCAATCTTTTAAAAGAAATAAATTTCTCATCCTACTCAGATTCACAGACAGATATTTTTAATTTATAATTTATGTATATCATTACATATTAGAAATTTGAGTTTTATTTCCCACACAATTAATACATATAATTACCATATCAAACGTGGGTGACTTTATACCGGTGTTAAAATCTGAGTAGTTGGCGACGTTCTTTCACGTGTCTAAATATGCGAAACAAAATATTATACGGTATTAGGTTTTGCCTGTCTATCATTTACTGAAAATATTTTAATGCTTAACAAAGTAGTTTTCAAATTTTACGATAACTTTAGATACCTAACACATAATCGGACGACATAGTCAAAAGCAAGAATATGCCCACATCTTAACTCTTGAGCGGCTATGGTAGTAAGTGACTAATATGGTAAAACATTGGGCCTATCCGCCGAAATGGAACATTTGTGTAAACGAAAACAGCTTGCATTCGAATATTTGACATATGATTAATTACTAACACTATATTCCATCAAATTGGTGCATTTTATTTCTATAATATTTTATTTCCTGTTGCTCAAAACGATATCTTAAGGGAGGAGAAGAATGAAGTGTTATTATGTTTATCCTGTAACTATGCTAAAACCACTCGGCCACAGAGACCCACTTTTTAACAGAAACATTATCCATGATAACAGACATGAACAATTTGAATAGATAAACCAGAAACCCTAGACGTGCGATATGGTAATTATATGTATTAACCGTGTGCGAAATAAAAATCAAATTTCTAATATCTATGGATATACATAAATTATGAACTAAAAATATCTATCTGTGAATCGGAGTACAATGACAAATTTATTTCATTTAAAAGATTGCATAGTTAAGATTTTTTTACAGAGCATGTCTAATGATATCAGAAAGCAGAACTTGATAAATTATTTTTTAAAAATATTTTCTTTTAATGAAATTGTTGCATACTTTTGTATCTGTACAAACACTAACCTAGCTAGTTTTTGAAAATATAAAATTTATATATGAATCTTTTAAATTTGACTATTATTTCTTATTCTTAGTAAAACTAAAACTTCAAAATCAGAATATATAAAAATATGTATTTTTAACCACCGCGTATTACTTTGCCTTTTGTCAGACGTGTACTTTGAAAACAAAAATCTGATGATTGTTTATGTTTGTACCAACAGTTGTCTTTTTAGTAGCAGAGAAGCTATATTCAAAGTTCTTTGCTGGGTAATGTTGAATGGAAAATGAAAACGTTCGTTGTCATCATATGACACTCACTCTCCCAATCTTTTAGAGTAGCAACATAACAAACATATCGCATTACAAATGTATCTTATCAAATTGTCTGTACAAATTACTCATATACACATCTTATCTATAGAACTGATTGTTGATATCCATATTCATTTTTAACAAACTGGTGAGTTTTACTCAAAATTTATCCCTTCATACGTTTTCCTGAATTCAGACTATGATAACCGATTTTGCGAATTTGCCTTTTATATTGGGGGAGGGGGGTGGTGCTAGTATTTTTTAAAGAAGCAGTACAAGTAGGAACATGTACTCCAATATCTCTGGTAATGTGTTAGTTGCTTGTACATATGTCATTTTTATTTTGACGGGATGGATTTGGGATAAATGGTAGATGTAAATATAAGAATTATCGCATCAGTGTATCGTTGTGTACATTGGTTTTTCCATGGACGACTGCACCTCATTTACAAGTTCCGTGAACGTAGCGCATTGCATTGCTTATGAATGTTATTTGGTAAAATGTCTTAAAAATATAACTTTACCATATGTATGTCTAATTTCTACTTGTCATGTTTGTTTAATGTACTTGAAGAATATGTCTTTTAAAAGAACACATTTCCTCCATATCAAAATATTATAACGATCCATAAATACTGTTTCTTTAATACATGTGCCGCCATGTTTAAGGTGGCGATTAATATCACTTCTCTCATGACATCTTTAAACGTACCTGTCATAATTAAAATATCTGTTCTGTTCTGGCTGAGTTTCTGATCATCTGATATCGGTTAATAATATAAGATAACATCTTTGTACTTATAGGGAAAATGAAAAATACCAGTAATCAGTTCCATCGCATTGATTGACATTGGAGCATTTCGGGTCATCAGTTTCAGTCTATCGAAACAAACACTAATGCGAGGTTCTTGTTGTATTGTTGTTTAACGTCACATTCAAGAATCTTTCACACATATGGAGATCTCACCAAATGCCAGTGAAGGGCTTCAAATTTTTACCTATGCTTGGCACTTACGGCCATTGAGCACTGAGGGTTCTTTAACGCGCCGACAAAAAAAAAAAAAAAAAAAAAAAAATACTCTGCCTCAACATTGGTTATTTCTCAGTAAACAACTGAAAAGTTAATGTTAATCCATATAATTTATTTAAAAAAGTGAAAAATACAAACCTTTAAATTCAATTTTAAATTCTAATAACGATATTTAAAAAAAAAACACAAACAATTGATGAAGTGCTATGCTATATTGAACAGCTGCAGGTTTTGTCCTAGCAACGACTGACGTAGTTTCTTGCGTCATAACAAAGTAGGTTATACAGATTTAACCTCGCATTTTCATCAAATCGAATGCATAAAACAAAGCATTAAACTATGATATCTATGTCTTTTATATTCTACGTTATTTTGACGATTTGACGGTCACCGTGGATTAAAGGTGGTCATTGCCAGGGATACTTACTCCAGGAATCATGATCCCACCTCTGCTTTTTTAGTTGTCCGGACATGGAATGTTCTATGTCTGATCTATGACAGACTGTTCTTTTCTCTTCTTTTCTCTTATTTTGTGTCTCAACATTGAATTTGAACGTAAATTCATATTTCGGTGAAATACCTTTTTCACAAGATTATAGCAAAATAGAACTAGAACTTACATTTTCAGAGAGAATGGAATTCAACATGGCCGACAAGTGTCTATCTTGGATTTTGATTTCTCTGAAAATGTAATATGCACATCTAGACCTCAGGGGGAAAGACCTCAAACTTCAAAAGCAACCCTTATGTCAAATTTCAATGAAATCGCTACAGTACTTTTTGAGAAATTTAAATGGTAACAGACTTCCTTTAGTCAAAATCCAAAATGGCAGCCTGGAATTCTGATCTCTCTGAAAATGTAATATGCATAACTACACGTTAAAGGAAAACTTCATGCCAATATTTCAAGGAGATCCCTTCAGTCCTTTCTGAGAAACAGCGGTATCTTCCTTTGGTCAAAAGACAAGATGGGCGCCTGTCGGCCATGTTGGATTCCGATCTATTTGAAAATGTAATATGTACAACTAGACCTCAATGGAAACATTCATGCCAAATTTTAAGGATATTCCTTCAGTCCTGTCTGAGAACAATCTTCCTTTGGTGAGAATCCAAGATGGCCGCACGTCGGCCATGTTGGATTCCGATCTCTCTGAAAATGCAATATGCACAACTAGACCTTAAGGGAGACCTCATGCCAATATTTCAAGGAGATCCAATCAGTCTTTTCCTGGAAATAACGGTAACAATCTTTCTTTGGTCAAAATCCAAGATGGCCACCAGTCGGCCATGTTGGATTCCGATCTCTCTGAAAATGTGGTATGCGGAAATAGATCTCAAGGGAAATTTCATGCCAAATTTCAAGTAGATCCCTTCAGTCCTTTCTGAGAAATAATGGTAACAAAATTTTTTTGTCAAAATCCAAGATGGCCACATGTCGGCCATGTTGGATTCCAATCTCTCTGAAAATATAAGATGCAAAATTAGACTTCAAGGGAAACCGTATGCCAAAATTTAAAGGAGATCCCTTCAGTCCTTTCTGAGATGTAGCAGTAACAAACTTCCTTTGGTCGGTCATGTTGGATTCTGATCTTTCTGAAAATATAGTATGCACAAATGGACCTCAAGGGGAACCTTCGTGTTAAATTTCTAGGATATCTCTTCACTCTTATCTAAGAAGTAGCGGTAACAAACTTCCGTTGGTCAAAATCCAACATGGCCTCCTGTTGAAAATGCAATATACACAACTAGACCTCAAAGGGAACCTTGATGTCAAATTAAGTTCAAGGAGATCCCTTCAATACTTTCTGAGAAATAGCGGTAACAAGAATTGTTCAGGACGGACGGACGGACGGACCACCGACGGAGATCGATTTAAATAGCCCACCATCTGTTAAAAGACATGACGCTTGTTTAAAAAGGTAAGAAATTCCGGGATCCGGACAGTATACAGTTATTGAATGGATATAGGGAAAACACTGTCATTTAATTATGCAGTTTTCCAAACTGAATTTTTGCTTCCGCTGTACAATCAGAAAAAACTAACTGCACCACAAGATAGGCCTACTGTAACACAGTATTTTTTTAAATATTTTTATTTGTCAATCTCACCTGGCAGGTGAGATATTTACCTGTAAAGGTAAAATATCCTGCAGAAAATCTAAAAATCCTGCCGTAAGATAAAAAATCCAGCAGGAAAATAAAAAATCCTGCAGGAAATTGACAAAATAGGATAATAACCGTCCTAAGGGATTTTTTTTTCTCATACAGGAAAATAAAATCTTTAGGGATAAAATAAATCCTAAGGGGAAAAAAATCCTATGGGTAATTAAAAATCCTATGGGTAAATAAAATTCCTAAGGGTAAATAAAAATCCTAAGAGTAAATTTAATTTTTCTGCAGGAAAAATACATCCTTTAGGATTTTAAATTTTCTACAGGAAAATAGAAGAAGTACCAATAAGTACTTAGGACATGTTGTGTCGGAGGAAGGAGTTTAGTAACAGATCCTGATAAAATATCTTCAGTAAGCAACTGGCCAGTACCAGTGAATGTGAAGGAATTGCTATCTTTCCTTGGACTATGTGGCTGTTACCGGCGATACATAAAGGGGTTTGCTACCATTGTCAAAAGTTTGCATAAACTAACAGAGAAAGGGCGAACTTTCGTGTGCAAGGAATTTTTCTTTTCTTTTCTTTTTTTTTCTTTCATTGTCCTAAATGTTATGATAAGCGTATTACCTTGTTAAATGAATTTTATTGGTACAGAAATTTATCTATTGAAACAATAAAATATGGTGACCCCAGCCTTAATGAACTTTTAAATACAAAACTTTGTACAATTGTTCAGGAATATATTAATTCAACAAAACGATTTTCTTGAGGATCTAAAGTTTAAATTTTATTTAATAATTGTATACCTTATTGAAAAATTGTATTTTTGGGTTTTTGCATTAGTATTGTATTTCAATTGAGTCAATGAAACTATAAATCGTCATTTTTAAATGATAAGTAATATCGGGTCTGAAAGGAATGCAAGTTTTTCCAGGATTGGATTTCAAGAGTGCATAGGACTATTAACAGACGAAACATTTTCCGGTTTGTGTACTTTTAAAACTTTTTGATAACACGAACGTTTTCGAATGCGGTCTAGTGTGTAACTCCGAAAATTAGTTTTCCATTTCCCCATATTCGTTCTTTCTTTTGTAAATTATTTTCTGTACTTTAACTTTTGTAACAAATATAAATCCTGTTGTTTAAATCATCGTTATGTGACATGTAAAAAATGTATATTTGTTGTATGTAATGGAAAGGACTTAAATAAGTTAATGTTATAACTTGTGTCCAATCCATTTGTTTTGTAACAATAAAATATGTATATTTCATCAATTCATACTGGTATATAATATAATATTGATGAATATTCTAATTTAATTGAGCCGGCCTGGGTCAGTCGGTAGTACGCTGACTCTGGATCGTGAGGTCGTGTGTTCGAGTCCCGCCGGCGACAGGTTGGTTTCCTGTCCTTCGGATGAGACAGTAAAACTCGGGGTCCCGTGTCACAGCAGGTGTCAGCACGTTAAAGAACCCTCACTGCTCAATTGCCATAAGTACCGAGCATAGGCCAAAATGTTAAGCCCTTCACCGGAATTTGGTGACTTCTCGATATGAGTGAATATTCTTGAGTGGTACGTTAAACAACAATAAACAAACAAACAATCTAATCTAATTCTTCATAATTTTAGAGTTGAAAGTATAAATAAACATTTATTCTTGTAATGATATATTTCATATAAGTTTACTTTTTTTCAACAGAACTTTGTTTAATGTCACAATATTTATAGCTATCAGTTCCTATCAATACAATCTACAGATATATCTGCTACTGTAGGTCCTATACATGTGCACTACTTTTTCACAGCAGGGGGCAGATAGCCTTTCAAGAAAAAATACATTGTTTATGGTAGTTGTATAACCACATGATGTGTGTTTGAGTGTGTGATAACAGACTTTCAGTAAATATATACATTGTACACTGTAATATAAACATCAATCAGTGTTTGGAATTAAAATAACTGTAATTATTGATCTTCAGATTTATAAATTGACCTGAAGTTCTGGTTTTTATTATTATTTTTTTTTATTTATTATTTTATTTTATTTTTTTGGGGGGGGGGGGCTTTCAGAACTGATCATAGGGGTAGCATGGGGAAATTTCATACTGAATAATTCTTTTGAAATTTTGTGTGAAAAGTTAATTAATGTTTAAATTGCATATGAATCTTTAAGAATAATTTGTACTGAACAGACATATTTTGTAGATATGATAATATTATTCCATTTCATTCATCCAAAGGAATTTTTTTTCTCCTAAGGGAATATAAATATCCTAAGGGATATTTTTGGAATTTAATTTTTCCTGTAGGAAATTTAAAATCCTAAAGGATTTATTTTTCCCGCAGGAAAATTAATTTTACCCTTAGGATATTTATTTACCCTTAGGAATTTTATTTACCCTTTGGATTTTTATATACCCATAGGTTTTTTATTACCCTTATGATTTATTTTATCCCTGAAGATTTTATTATCCTGTAGGAGATAAAAAAATCCCTTAGGATGGTTATTATCCTGCGGGATTTTGTCAATTTCCTGCAGGATTTTTGATTTTCCTGCAGGAATTTTTTTTATGATATTACAATACGTATTTAATGTTTTATATAGATTTCCAGAAATACAAATTATCAATATGTTTTATTTTTTGTTTTATGAGTTATGACAATAAAATAGTATATCGTAATAACAAGATATGTCGTTATAACAAGATGTTAGATATTTCTGACTTGATACTTGATACTCACAAATGATCCGATATGCAAGGGCATGTTCAACATATGAACATTTCATATACAGATGCAAACTGCTCATTGACAAATGATTGACACAGGGATATCGAAAACCGTGTTTGATGTCATAGTTCCGCAAATTTTACGGTCGGTATAGTAGTTTTGTTTGCGATAACTCTATTTCACTGGGTGTTGTCTATTCTTAAGCGGTTTTTGAGACATCTGTACCAATTGTGACGAGGATTCGTTCCTTATGTATTTCAATTTTACATGACTGGACTCACGGCGGGTGTGACCGGTCGAGAGGGGATGTTTACTCCTCCATGGCACCTGATCCCACCTCTTGGTTTCCAGAGGTCCGTGTTTGTCCATTTTTAGCAGATTTGTATCTATATCCTGGTCATGCTAAAGTTTTATACTTTGGTATCGGAGATTTTTCATATTGATAGTATCTAGTATATTTTAGATCATTATGACCTCTTTATCGCTAAAATCATCGATGATGGAAGCCCGATGAGGTATCCTCTAGCTTCCAGACACAAAAATCGCCATATCCCCGTCGTTCAAAGTATGCTTCTCAGAACATGCTGTTCAATTATTAAAGCCCAGATAGTTAATTATCACATTGCGACTCGTTTTTTGTTCCAGTCAAATGTTGCACTAAATTGACATACGTATCATTTATATATAATAAATTGAGTATCAGCCAACATAAATGCATTATCATGATAATGTAGTGCAGAAAAGTTTTGATTTTTAAAAGTCTGGGAAGCCTTTTTTCTGGATTCCAGACGTGTTGATAATGTGTATAAAAATTGGTATGTGAGAAAGTATGGTGAGGAGGCACCCCTGGCCGCCCCGGTAACTACGCCTACATATATGTAATGTGAATATTGTGGTGATTTTTTTTTATTAATTTTCCAACATTCTATTAAAATTATATAGATTTTAAACAGTTTTTTGTTGATTTTTGCTGTACAAACATCTGTACTTTGGCGTGCAAAGGGGTGGGGCGTACGCCGCTTACATCCCCTTGAATCTGCTGATGTGAACCTAAATCTTGCTCAAATAAAATTAACAGAAGATAATAACACTAATAACTGAAATTTAAGGTCCGGACAAAGCAAAAGAGGACGGTTAGATGGACGGAAAACCGGAAAGACGGAATGACGCAGGAACACAACACAGAAAACGGAAAACCGACTAACAATGTACTGCTTGAGACTAGACAAACATTCTTGTCGACCTGTTGGCATTATCAGTATATTTCTAAAATTAATCTTGACATAGATCCCCCCAATGTATTGTGTTATAACAATGTTCTACTTTTGTGTGATAATAAATTAAAACAATTTATAATAGAAAAATGTCTAATTTATGGAAAATTTAAAAAAAAAAAAAATAGAAAAATGAAATAAAAGAGAAGCATTTGGATGTCATGCCTTTGCTATCTCTTGTTTATGTATCTACAATAGGGTGACAAAAGTGAGTATAATTTTTATTTTTCTCTATATATTTCATATAAAACTGCATTTTTCAAAAAAACTATTACCTGTTCGATTTCAATAAAATTTTCACCATCAACATGTTTTGAAGTTTCTGTGTTTCTTTTGAATATATGTTAATAGTGATTTATGACATATGAAATTTAATTTTATGTTAAAATTCCTGAATCTTGAAAACAGAAAATTTTAACGTTATGAGCTCATACACAATGAACATATTAAATATTTCAGTTTTAATGGTACAAGTTTTACCTAAATTGATTTAGAATTGACTTAACATCAATGTTTTGGAAATTTGCTTATTTATATGAAATATACAGAGAAAACTAAAAATTATACTCAAGTATTACTGATGACATAATATCATTGATACTTGATAGGCATTTCATTGTTTGATAGTATCTAGTATATTTTAGATCATTTTTGAACTATGTATCACTAAGCATCTTCACGAACGGTCGAGTTGCTCTGATTATATTACAGATGTGTGGTAAACGTGAAGGTGTACGAATGGATAATCGAAACTACAAATCCAAGAATACGACAAATTAGATATAAATGGTTTCAACATGAAAAACATTTGCGAATCCTGGTTCCGGGAGGAGTTCACTGCGCTCCACTGTTAGCAAGCCAGATCCATCGCAAATGTTACATGGAAACTTCTCGTGTTCGGTAAAAATTCCATCAATTTTAGATATATATATATATCCTTCAAAATCACGTGTCCGTATTACGCTCATTTGATATACCTACAAGGGATACCGATTTTGAGCTACCATATTTATATTGGATACCTAATCTTCATAAAACCCCTTATAAGCAAAGATACATAGCAGGATCCAGCAAATGTTCTACCAAACCTTTATCTTTACTCCCTACAAAGATATTGACAGCCGTTAAGGAGAAACTTCAACAATACTGTACAGTTGCTTATTCCAGAAGCGGTGTAAATCAGATGTGGATACTAAAAAATTCTAAACATCTTTTAGAAAATTTGAAGGCACAAAATTTTTCTCGAATTCACAGTATCAAAACATATGACTTCTCTACTCTTTACACAATCATTCCACATAAAAAAATTTAAAAAAGACTTTTTAGCATCATAGATAACTTTTTTTTTTCATTAAAGGTGGTACCCGAAAATTTAAATATCTAGTTATTGGCTTTCGGGATACTTATTTTGTCGAACACCATTCTGATTCTACACATAAATACACTGAAGTTGATATAAAAACATGCTGGAATTTCTAATAGACAATATAATTTGGAATGTTCGGAGACGTGGTCTTTCAACAAACTGTCGGCATTCCTATGTGAACAAGTTGTGCCCCTATATTGGCCGAACTGTTCCTGTATTCATACGAAGCAGACTTCATTCAGAAACTACTGAATCAAAAGAAGAAAAAGTTAGCGGTGTCCTTTAATTTGACATTTAGATATATCGACGACGTTTTGTCAATTAATAATGACAATTTTCATACATATGTCAATGCGGTATATCCCAGCGAACTAGAAATTAAAGATACAACAGAATCAAGCACACACGCTTCATACTTAGACATTTTACTGAATATAGACACAGACGGGAAACTGGCAACTAAGCTAAACGACAAACGCGACGATTTCGGCTTTCCCATCGTAAATTTTCCACATTAAAGTAGTAATATCCCTCAGTCACCCGCATATGGACTTTATATTTCACAAATGATCCTAAATGCCAGGGCGTGTACAACATATGAAGATTTCATATACAGAGGTAAACTACTCACTGACAAAATATTGACACCGGAATATCGAAAACCTCGTTTAATGTCAACGTTCTGCAAATTTTATGGTCGGTATAATAGTCTTGTTTGCGATTACTCTGTTTACTAAGTGAAATGTTGAGTTGCCTTTACGTTGGCGGTTGTTGAGACGTCTGTACCAATTGTGACGAGGATTCACTCCTCACGTATTTCATTAGACTTGACTGTGGACTCACGGCGGGTGTGACCGGTCGACAGGGGATGCTTACTCCTTCATGGCACCTGATCCCACCTTATGATTTCCAGAGGTCCGTGTTTGTCCATTTTTACCGGATTTGTATCTATGTCCTGGACATCCTATTGATTTATACTTTGGAATCTGAGATTTTATATATATATATATAAAACAACAAACGAGGAGTGAGTAGGCTGTATGGGAACCTGGGGCGGATCCAGGGATTTCCAAAGAGGGGACGTATTTTTTTTTGGGGGGGGGTGACAAGACGTCATGTGCGTAAAAATGGTGCAGTCTTTATGCATTGGTGTAGGAAGCAAATCAAAAGGTGGGTTTAAAATTGGTTGGTGACATTATACTTATTTATACTTTAAAAATTAAGATTTAACCTTAAAACTGTTTATGCAATACATACCTCATCAATAGTAGAGTGATGATTTTAAGTTGGAGTGGTGTAAATCTTAAATAAAGTCGCCGAGCGGAACGATGCGCGCAATGTCTTGGAAATATGTCTTTAATTTTACGACTTTTATAGAAAAATGAAAGGTTTTACACCTATTTTAACAACTTTAGGCGGCACTCTCTCCCTCACCACTGCACGTATTTCATATGTGAGGCAATATTTCATTAGGAGTAGCGTTTTGTGCACCTTTCAGATATTCTTTTTTAAAATTTGGAATCATTTTTATTTGCATTCAGACGTGAAAATACGCACAGCAATCCGCTAATAAATCGCATTGATAAGATAACCCTGATCAAAAGAAAGTTTGGATCAGCAGAAGAAGTCACTAAAATCTGGACAGAATTTTGGCCTAGTATCCTCCATACATTGAATTATGACTTCTTTATCGTTAAAATATCGTTGATGGATTAATTCGGAAGCCAGATGAGGTATCCTCTAGCTTCCAGACACTAAAATCGCCATATCCCCGTGGTGCAATGACGGATTGTTTTGGCCGAGAGCAGCGAGCTGCAATTTTCCAACATTTTATTAAAGATTTTAAACATTTTTGTTAACTTCTGAGCTTTTGAGTTGATTTGTACTGTACAAACATCTATACTTTGACGTGCAAATGGGGGTACGCCCCTTACTCCCCCTTGAATCCGTCACTGGGAACCTCACTCTTGCTCAAGTAAAGTTAACAGAAGGGAATAACCCTAATAACAGAAAAATAAGGCCCAGAGAAAGCAAAAGAGGACGGATGGGAGAGTAACAATGTACTGCTTGAGACTAGACAAACACATTCTTGTCGACCTGTTGGCATTGTCAGTACGTCTTTAAAACTTCTTGGTTCAAGGCGTGATGCTCTAACTACTCGATCGTGGAGGTTCTGTACACCGTCATTAAAATCTTTGTACACTGGAGAATCTGTTTCAGTAATTTATCATCGTTAGCACACACACACACACACACACACACACACACACACACACACACACACACACACATATATATATATATATATATAAGGTTGTATCTTTATTAATTCTGTATACATGTATATATATTTATGATATTAAACAACTCAATCTTAATTTGACTATCCATTTCACCTTTAAGCTAATTGTCCTGTAAATTAAATAATGAAATTTCCTCACATATTATAGGAAAACGTTTAATCCAAGACCATTCTCGATCTCCCGGAAGTTATAAATAGTTCTGTGATTGCTCTATCTTCCGTTCGATAATGAAGAACCCTACGTAATAATTGATGTATCCTCTGCGATTTCGTGACAAAGATATACAAAGTTGTAAGTAATGTGTAATACAATCACAGCACGTACATGGATTAAATAAAATATGAATTCTTTCTAAATCCGGGTTAAACATGTACTTGATCTATACATAACATTCAATAATTAAATAGCTGCTAAATGAATCTCAAGATTACGTTTGTATACTCTTTAGTTCACATGAAAATCTTCACAATTTTTCTTTTATCATTTGTATAAGTGATGGAAATCTAATGTTATACCATAACAACGATTATAGCTTATTGCTTGTATGAGCGCATTATGTAGTGGTAGTAATTGATAAGTAGTGCGTGGATGTCTCATGAACTTCTTTTTCATTTGCCAGTTATTGTTTTCATCGGGAACGAGTCCACTGGAAGGTTATTCCAAGATATAAGACATCGGAGGCGACAAATTTGCAGATTCCATTGAGCAAACAATTTGATTGGCCACGGAGGAACAACAACTTAAATTATCTGAAGGTGTTAAAGTGTGCATTGAATCTGTGTAAAAGCCATTACTATTAGCACAAGTCACAGTGCTGCACAAGATTTTGTTATATTTTCATCAAGTATATAAGAAATATTGAAAAAGTTCAAGTCGTCGGACTTTGTTGACTTTTTAAAAAAGGAAAAATGGATTTTGATGAATATAGACAAAGGGGTAAGTACTACAATCAATAAGTGTTTTTAGATATTTTTATTTATTTACTAAATTATTTTGTTAGCACCGATATATACATACATATATATATATATATATATATATATATATATATATATATATATATATATATATATATATATATATATATATATATATATATATATATATCTGTGTGTGTGTGTGTGTGGTGTGTGAATTTATTAAGTCTGTTTATGAACTATTGTGAAAATATCACATACACATCATTTTTCCTTCTGTAACTCTTTCGATGTGAAGTTAGAAATGTCGTATCGCAGATTTTCTTCAACGTGAGATGTTCGTGACAAAGAATGATTTCTTAGCCATACCATTTGTATTAATATTTATTTAATTCTTATTTGTGCACTTATAATTTCACTATTTACAAACTAATTTTTTCACAAGTGAAACATCTGATAACCCTACCATTAACTTACTAAGTTAGATATATGTGTGTAGACAAGTTTTTGTTTATTTCACTTGCAAATTCATTACTAAAGCAAAGTGTAAGCGTGAATATATTTACAATTGGAGTATTGAGTCTTAAAACTCTTAAAGGGGAACTTCGTACCCGATTGTTTAGTATATCACGCTTTAAACCATGAAGTATCTCACTTCTGGCCATCGCAGGTTCGAACCCCACTGGAACCTTAGTCGATTGTGTGAGAAAGTTTGCCAGTTTACTTGCGGAAGACCGGTGGTCCCTTCCCAGTCACATTTTAACAGGTTTCTCTCCTTCACTATTGAAATCTGACTGCTAACATATAATTCAAAACTTGTTGAGTGTGGTGCAAAACATCATTTTAAGCAAAGGGATTGAAAAAAAATCTTGTATATGTCTTATGTCATATGTCTCTGGCCGCGAGGGCTAACTCATACTTATGTCATGATTTCACGTCATTTCATACATCAATTCTTATCAAGATGTGATGGATTAAAACTTGTATCAAATAGCTTATAACGTATAAAGTCTACCAAGGTAAATTGCACATGTTTACAAAAACAACGCGTCTAAATCAAATCATAACAGGGGTGACAAGCTACTTGTCGTCACAAAAGTATTCAATAACACATGGAGTCCGTGCAAGGCAATATGTTTTACCTGTACAACCTATTTTTGGAAAGTCGACCGTATTGTTTTCGTTTCTGACTAAACAGAATGTACCACTTTTACCTTGGTAGACCTATACTTATATTGAAGTCACGTATCTTGTGTTGTGCCATTCGAGACTGGTGACTTGACATTGATGACTTGTAGAATAATGACACTATGGTTTCCAGGTGGAAGTGAGTCCGTAACACCATAATCTAGATACTTTTATCTCGTCTGATAAACAAGTCATTAAACAAAGCTCCAAAAATGTTATAACCACATCGCAGGTTAAATTATTATTATTATTATTATTATTATTATTATTATTATTATTATTATTATTACTTTTTTTTTTGGGAGGTGGGGGTGGGTTATGGTTTTGTCTATATAATGGTTTTGTTTTTGTTTTAAGCTTCCGTAAACGATATGGCTTTAGTTTCGTATTTCGATGAAACAGATGGGAATAAAGCTGTAAAAAACCCTTTTCATGTTTCAAAGGGGCATTAGCTCTTTTTATTTTGAATTATATCCATTTTTACTACTTAGATTGATATACAATGACGAGAAGATAGATAAACAGGCAATCCCTATATATTTTATGTGAATTGCTTTAAAAATCCAGTTTGGCAATTATTCACTTGAAGAGAACTTGCTATTCAATTTAGTTACTATTTGAATATGCATAACACACTGGGCCTGACCTTATTTTCATAAAATAGAGAGGAAAATAAGACTTCCAGTGTTTAGCCTATTATTTCTTATTGTAGATTAAGAATAAGTTATAAAAGTAATATGCCCATTTTATGCTGGTTAATTCAAATTATGACGGGGTATCACATCATTGTCAAGCAGTTAATATAAGTGTTTGACTGTTATGTTATTTGTTGGTTTAGCTAATACATTCTAATTAAATTAAATGTGTAAATTGTAACAGCAAAGATGGTACTTCCGTGTTAAGAGCATCGCTCTTTAAAGCGATATGAGCTGTCGTAGGTGAAAAAATTGTACATATATATATATATATCAAAGAGACCATCTTGTGATTAGAATTACAAATATATGCGTATAATTGCAACAATCTTGCCAATCGTGACCCTGTAATATCATTTTTTTGTTTTTTGTCCACCATTAGTCTAAGCATTGCAAATTAACTTTTTTACGAAGTGTACCGAGAGTCCAATAAGCACGTGCGATTTGCAGTTAATATATATTCTATTCTTATAACCCTTTGTATTTATTTTCGTACATAATCATTCCATACCTTAATCAGGCAAAGTTGTTTTTTCCGTCGTTTTAAAGCATTCATTTCTGAAATCGTCCACGTGTCGGGTATATCGGGTGATCTCGTCCCATTTTAACTCGTCCCATCGCATTCTTGACTTTATCATTCTTGACGCATATAAACTGCCCAAATCAACCGGACATGGCGGCACGATTGTAAAGCATGGGATACGTATAGTTTTGTTGTTTTGATTTTGGCAGTATCAGCAATCATTTCAGGATAACATTAAAAATTGGAAAAAATCTTTCAGTGACCTGGTATTTTTATCCATCCTATTTGATTCATGTATTTAAAATAGCGTTCAAAAAGCACAAGTGTTACTTTTTGTCCGATAAGATCACTTCCTGTATAAAAACAAACCATACAAATAAGTCGATTTTGTCAAGGGCCGAGATTACTGATAGACCAAGCGTGTAAAGGACCGAGATCCCCTTGACCCAATTACGAAGCACATTTGATATGGCGATAGTTTATCTGAAAGGTTATTGCATACGGAAATACAGCCAGATATTTTAAGGTACGGGAAAACTTAAATTCTAATAAAACAAATAATTTCGAAAAGATCTTTTACAACGTTCTACGTGTTTGATAACTTATTTGAAAACCCATTTTATCATATTCTCGTCTATATGTCATGGGACAAAAACATCATTGAGACAGCTTTTTCGCTTACAGGTAAGAAACTAATCTCCGCTAATCAGCGCGGAGTTAGAGAGTCCCACTGGTATCTAAAAGTCCTTACCAATCACCGGAGCAGACAGGCGAATACCAGTTAGTTCTGGAATGGTAAGGTGTCCGACCGCGGACACACTGGCATCTACTCTTAGCTGGGTTCCTTCCCATGATTCATCAGTATTATCGTTACAGAAACTGCCAAAAAAAAAAAAAACCCTGAATTTACGACTTTGATTTTCTCAAGAAACAATATTTTCAAATGATGGCTTTAAAACTGACCAGAAACAAAAATAATATGAATTTTTAGAATAAAAAAATCAATCTTTTAATTACGACAAAACCTGGTGAGCCGGCCGGGCTCAGTCGGTAGCGCGCTCGACTCTGGATCGTGAGGTCGTGAGTTCGTGTCCCGTCGGCGACAGGTTGGTTTCCTGTCTTTCGGATGAGACAGTAAAAGCTGGAGGTCCCGTGTCACAGTAGATGTTGGCACTTTAAAGAACCCTAATGCTCAATGGCCGTAAGTGCCGAGCATAGCCCAAAATTTGAAGCCCTTCACCGGCATTTGGTGACGTCTCCATATGAGTGAAATATTCTCGAGTGGGACGTTAAACAACAATAAACAAACAAACAAACAAAACCTGGTCAGTACTGTCTATCCGTTGTGAATGGTAAATTTTACCCATTTTCTAAGAAAGCTAGTTGGGGCACTGTGGACTTTTCTGTGACCGACATTATAACGGAATTCTCTACTTCACCAATACAACGTCCTCCTACTGGAACATAACTTAAATACTGAAATCGGCATGGAAAACGAAATAGAGGCGGTAAAGATAACTGAAATACAAGTTCAAACAAGGCATTTGCAAAACACGTAATATAATGGGGAAAGAATAACCAATAACAGGTTATCGGTTTGTGTACAGAAATCACAACAGGTTTTTCATTGTTGCTGACGTCTGCGTTGTGATTAATTACCCTGTATCTCTCGTCTGTTTTACTATTTACACTTCAGAATGGAGAAGTTCGTCACACAATCAATCGCGTCTTGTTTTATAACTAGTCTGAGCCTCATGAGTTACTACCTAGGATTTAAACCAAGAATAGTAACGCTGTTGCCGTGGTAATATCAATATTGAACATTAACCCCAAAAACCAAAGGTCGACGGTAAGTTGTGAAACGAGATATGTATTGTATGTAGCAGTTTCACTGTTAAGATTCTATAATCCTTTCCACTGACCTGTTTCTGTTCTGTAATTAGGTATTTTAGTCTTGGATTTTTATAGAAAATAGACGCAGACAAACGCTTGAATAACTCATGTAAAATTTCCAAAAAGGTCAAATCTTAGTCTGTTGTTATTTTGTTCTACGTGTTACGTCATTTCGATACGCCAAACTAAACGCTTTTGTACACATAAAGATTGCATTTTGTTCTTACATTTCCATGGTTTTTGACAAAACATGCTTATAATGGAAGACAGTATCCGGAATATTTTTTTACTTCGGGACACCTGGTCCCATCTTTTGGGGGATTTGCAATTGTTTTCCGAGTTGAGACCTTTTATTATATCCAATGTGTCGTATTCCAATGGACCCGGAGATTCCAATATCCATTGGTCCTTCTTCATTCTTATTTTACTATGCCAGTATAGGTATACCAAGGTAAATTGATACATGTTTACAAACACAACGAGTCTAAATAAAAAAACAAAACAGGGGTGATAGGCTACTTGTTGAAGCAAAAATATAAGAATTGCAGTAATGCATGGAATCCGTGCAACGCAATATGTTTCATCTGCACAACCTATTTTTCGAAAAAGGACTGTGGTTTTTGACAGAGCCTGGCTGTACCATTTTATCTTGGTAGACCTGCAGATGTACCCCAACAAACATTTATAACATACTTGTTCACTATTGTGTGAAGCACAAGCAATTCTATCTCACGTTCAGTATGTATAAGTTGCTATTTTGGTGTGTATTAAATACACATTTCTATATACTGTCACGTTTCGGGTCAAGAGTTTATTTTCGATTCTACCTATGTTCGCCCTTAAGCACATACGAAGGCTGTTGGATATTAATTATTGACACGGTTTTACGGTATTTGATCCGCCAATAACCCCTGTTATTTTGAAGAGAATGCAAAATGAGCAATGATGGCACTAATGAGGTACGTTCAAATATGAATTCATTAGTCAGCCTGATCTGTTTAAGGTCTTTTTGAAAAACCGGGCATGAACACAAACCCTACTTATGCAGCTCAATTTCAGATAGAAATTTGAATATTTTATTGAACTGATGAGTATCATGACACATTTTTTATAAGTAGTAAAAGTTGTTGTTGTCGTCGTATAAGGGCCTCTATGAAAAAGTGACAAGTGTGTCACACTCCGAGTCAGAAGTTTCTTACTTCTGGTCATAGCAGAAACTGGAACCTAATCTGATTTTGTCTGAAAGATTTTGTGTGAAGGAGGCAATGGTCTTTTCCCGGATAAACTGTAAGATGGTTCTCACCTCCATCATTTAAAACTTCCAGCCACCATACGCTAGTAATGGAAAAATTATTGTGTGTGACGTAAGCACAATGCAGTTCAATTCATTTCAATTCACTACGCATCGCAATAAACTCCAATATACCGGCACACTGGCAAAAATCAGTATTTTTTTGGTAAAAACGCGAATTTGACTGACTCAGAATTTGAACTCTTCTGTGTTTGAGTTTTCCTTACTGTTTCTTGGGCAAAGTCTTAAACAAGTTGGAATTCTGGGGACTTTCGATTTTAACCATGCTATCATGCTACCTTAGTTTATTGCGTTTGTTTCTGTGCATCTGTAAATGTTTCTGCTTTTGCTGTAAACGTTCAGTTTTACATGTTTACTTTTTGAGCGATATTTTCAATACATTTACCGAACATCTAAAACAATCAGGCAGAAGTCAATACTAAATGTGACATAAATTTCGATAAAATCGACCGGCAATACGTAATTCGTATCGTTTCTACGATCAGGTCCGATTTGCCCAAGCTCTGAGCCCTTTTCTGTCGAGGTGAAGACATTTTCATCGATCAATGTACATGTTGTTATATGAACCCAAGGGGAGTGAGTCATAGTGTATAGCTGTTCTAATATTAAAATTTATGTGGAACTAGAATTTACCACGGAAACATCCACGTGTCGGAGGATGCAAATCTACTTAAAATGCTTGATGGGATAGAAATTCGTTTCAGATATTATGAGCATAATACCAAAGTTATAATGCTCACGACGATCGTTTCTGTCAGATAGACTTCATCGGTTGAGCTACAATTAAAAACATAATTTTCTAAAGAACAAGTAGTATTACACAAGGTCAAATAATAAATCTAAAAGCATAACAAAATCCGTCCTATAATAACCACTGTAAAAAGATGACTATCTTAGTTTATGAAGAATTTTTAATTTTATTTTTATGTATCTTGTCAGAATTCAATAAAATGTCATGAAAACGATAACATGTCAAAACCAATATGCGACCACTTCGTACTGTATTGGCTTTGTGTGTGACGTCATATGAAATAGACCGTGACAATGAGTATGGGCGCGACATATTTGTTTTTCCCTTTATCCCGTGATCAAATGTCTATTCCATATTTTATGAATCAATTTCAAACCTGTTAACATACAGCATGCATACATAGACTTTCTATTTATCGAGGACAAATCCTTCATTTGGTATACACTCTACGAAATTTAGATACAAAATTTTAAAGTTTAATCGAAAAAACATGAAGACATTCTTATTCAACATGCCAACAAACACCTGAATGGAGATTTTATTTTATCAAATTTTGGTCGTCTTTAGGTCACTGGCGTTATATCTTCAAGTAATTTATCTTGGCAGTTAAAACAAATCACCAATTCGTCCCTAGTGGCCATCATTGCGTTCGGAAAAATTGATTGTAGTTTGCCTCGAAAAGTTTTGACAGATTTGTGTTGTAAAAGCCTTTGTTAATATTTTAAGCCACAGTCTTAATGTTCTATTATGATGACGTTATATGTGCATTTGTATTTAGAATGTGAATTCTAGGTTTACGCAAACATGAATCAAAGATCAGAAGATATTGGAGAAAGTATTTCCCCCTAGGAGTGGGCGTGGTTATCATATATGTCATTCTGACGATGTAAAAGAGAGAGAGAGAGAGAGAGAGAGAGAGAGAGAGAGAGAGAGAGAGAGAGAGAGAGAGAGAGAGAGAGAGAGAGAGAGAGAGAGAGAGAGAGAGAGTGTTACTCTAGCTAACATGATATCCTAGTCTGCTGATGTGCTGTAGAGGTTTCCGTGGCTGAATGGTTAGATTATCAAGCTTTTATTTTAATGACACCTGTAGCCATATTTGGACTCATCTATTTCAATGACTAGTTAAGTCCACTGTCAGAATTTAGGAGTGTTTATTTGAAATCCAAATTTCAAAATAAATTGACATTCAATAATAACTTGTTCACCCTTGAATTTTGACAATATACTTTACAGCAAATTGGTTGAGACTGCTTGTGACCACAGGGGTTGTTAGGTTAATCATGAAGTTTCTCACCTCTAGATAGCTCTAGTCCAACTGGTACCTATGCTGATTTTCTGAGCTAGGTCGGTCGCCAGTTTATTTCCCGGTGGTCTCTTCCCGGGTCCCCGGGAACCGTGTTCTCTCCGCGACTACATGAATATTATTAACAATACCAAAGTTACGGCTTTTCCTGTCCCACGGATGAGACAGTAAACACCGAGGTCCCGTGTCACAGTAGGTGTCGGCACGTTAAATTACCCTCACTGCTCAATGACCGTAAATGCCGAGCATGAGCCTTCACCGGCATTTGGTGACGTATCCATAAGAGTGAAAGATTCTTTAGTAGGACGTTAAACAATTATACAACAATACAACAACAACAACCAAAATTACAAATAAAGGCCAACACAAATGTTCAAGACAATCGTATCTGTCAATAAGACATGATCAGCTGAGCTAGAATTAAAATCAAAAACATAATTCCGAATTAATGAGAATTAAAATTATATTTCCGAATTAAAAAGAAGGTATCATACATGGCGTCATTGACTGACTAATTGTTTTTTTGTGGTAAAAAAACAAATTCTAAGGCACTGTAATGATCTTATTTAGAATATTCCAAGTTTTAAATCGATATTTGTTTTGTTGCGTAGTTAGATTGACCTTCAAAGTGTTATTGCTGCGACAGTTTGACATTTTACTAGTTTAAAACGTGTAAATATATATCTTATATGAATGCAGGAGCAGGCCTTCCTCAGTCGGTAGTGTGCTCGACTCTTGATCGTGAGGTCTTGAGTTAGAGTCCAGCCGGCGGCAGGTTGGTTTCCTGTCTTTCGGATGAGACAGTAAAAACCGAGGTCCCGTGTCACAGTAGGTGTCGGCACGTTAAAGAACCCTCACTGCTCATTGGCAGTTAGTGCCGAGCATAGGTCAAAATTTGGCATTTGATGACGTCTCTATAAGAGTGAAATATTCTTGAGTGGGACGTTAAACAACAATAAAAAAAAACAAAAACAAAAACAAATAAGTAAATGAATGCAGTGATTTATATGAATGCTTGGAAGCTTAAATGAATCTTAAACTGGAAATCTAAAGAAGCTATATTTTCAAATATTTAAAATATTATTAGCAATACCATGGTTATAGTCTTACAAAAGTGGCCAAAACAAATGCGCCAGACGATCGTTTCAGTCAATAAGACTTTATCAATTGAGTTCAAACTTGAAATAAATGTATGGTTCCGAAAGAGAAGGTTTCATACCAAGCGAAATAATTATTCCTAATGTATTGCCAAATCCATCTCAAAGTACCCACTGTAAAAAAATTAAGATATTTGATCTTAATATCTTTGAGAAGTTAAAAAATTTGAAGGTGGTTATAAACATAATACCAAAAATATAGTTATACAAAAGAGTCCAATTCAACATTTGTTTCCAGTCAAAAGATCCAATATTTGTCGAAACCTTTATCGGAGTATTGTGAGTTTATTGTAAGTGGCCAATGCTAAGTGTAATTTTTTTTCTGATTTAGAATACTAGCAACATTAGTGCGCATGTCGCGAGGGTGTAAAATAATGACTTTTTGTCTCGTATGTGTGCTGGCAATTACGATCGAGATAACAGTTGATAAATAATTTGTAGAATTTTTTTTTCGTTCGCTGAAAAAATCTCTTACCCGTATTTTCATTCTTTTTAGTTCTTTATTTTCATCACTTTGGTATTATGTTTATAATATTTAAAATGTTGAAAATATATTTCCAATATGGTGTTCCATGCTGAAAACAAAGCTTTGATTTTTCTGGGTGTATTTTTGAAGATTATGAATATTGATATTTCAAAGTTAATATATATGACAAATATCTCATTTTTAATTTCACAAAGAATTCATTTCATAGATAAGTTAAACTCAAATTTAATACCTATAATAATTTCTGACATTTGGTTAATCGGATATATATATATATATATATATATATATATATATATATATATATATATATATATATATACATATATATATATATATATATATATATATATATATATATATATATATATATATATATATATATATATATATAAATATGGTAAAACCTGCTTTAACGAGCAACTGTATATAAAGACAACCTGGTCACTTTTGTTGTCCCAAATACTACAATTTGCGTACAAAATCAACCTCTATATAAAAACCACCTCCCTATAAAGACTGGTTTTGTTGTGTCCCTAAGGAAATCGTTACATACAAGTTTCACTGTATATATATATATATATATATATGTACTACATGCATGTGTAATCTTACAGATATGATACAGAGTCCAATACGCCCGTGCAATACACAACCCTGTATTGCAGTGCATTTGGATGCATTAGCTTCTTTTCTAAATGATTTGACGTCATCCAAAATATTTGGCTTCTATAATAGCGGAATTAATTCTAAATTTGATCCAAGATTAAATAGATAAGTGGCATGTAATAGATACAAAACCACACAAATGCGTCTATCCGTGTTATCAGACTGCACTTGATCGTCGTATCGAATGACCACGCTCTCGTTGAATCCATCCGCTACAACGATCGTGTATAATCTGATGATACAAAAATAAATAAATCTGTATTATATATATATATATATATATATATATATATATATATATATATATATATATATATATATATATATATATATATATATATATATATATATATCCAAATACGTAAAATTCAAAGTGCCCGGGTACTACATATCTAAAATTAAAAAGACAACGCTGAGTAAAACGTTAAAGAGGTTCCTCTGAATGTAACCGCTAACGTTTTACTCTGTAGTCTTTTTATTTTTAAATATATATATATATATATATATATATATATATATATATATATATATATATATATATATATATATATATATATATATTTATATATATATATTGTGTGTGTGTGTGTGACATTATCATTAGCGCCTGCTCATATTCCCTGGTTAAGGCTGTTTATCTGAAAGGTAACGTCCAAGAAGATAAATCTACATCGGCTGATCACGGGCTGCGACATTTTCACCCTCATTCATTACTACTGACGTCACAGAGTGGTATATAAACTATTATATATGCTATTCACCATCAACTGTTTCCAATCAATGGATCATTTTGACCGGTCATTAATTACAAATGGTCAACTACGGTATGTCTCGAGATTACTGACCATTTGTCTTCTGTGCTTAAAGACACAATTTGAAGTTAGATCAATGTTCTTCACTTCGTGAATGTTAGAATATAAATACAAACATCGATATGTAGATGGTGACATTTCTCAGGGACTGTTGTTGTTTTACAAAAATGGCGATTACGAGACCATACTTAACGAAATACCAGTCATAGCGAGGGTATATCTCTTCCCCGTGCATCCCAATACACACACACACACACACACACACACACACACACACACACACACACACACACACACATATATATATATATATATATATATATATATATATATATATAAAGGGAACTGGGAGTATTGTATGTAAATTTCGTCATGGTCTAATTAATTTCGTGTATGAATGAATTGAGAGAGAGAGAGAGAGAGAGAGAGAGAGAGAGAGAGAGAGAGAGAGAGAGAGAGAGAGAGAGAGAGAGAGAGAGAGAGAGAGAGAGAGAGAGAGAGAGAGAGTTTTTGAAGTTGCGCATGCAAAGTGTAACAATAGTTGGTAACAGGTGCCCTGACGGTGAATATACGTAGTTTTGAAGTATATATTAATAATAAAAATATATACCGGATACTCTTGGATAATTATGTTCAGCACCATTATCATACTTGTTATGATAGCGTTTCAGTTATAGTAATGTTTCACTTTTATAACGAAATTGAACAGTCAAAACTTTAAGAGTGTTCGGGTAGCACAGTGTCAGTGCATTCGCATTTAAACCGCATTTACAATACCAAAGTTATTGTATTAGAAAATGGGTCAAAACAAATGATCAAGATGATTGTCTCTGTCAATAACACTTCATCAATTGAGCTCGAATTTAATAATACATATCCGAAAGAAAAAGTCAAGGCCAAAAAATAAATCTAAATGTATTGCCAAATCACTGTAAAATGATTTTAGCTTTTGAGATGTTTAGAATACCATTTCAATTTATATTCGATAATCGGTTTCAACAACGGAATATGCAAGTTGGGAAACACTGGCGTCTCTCTGGATAGTCTAGGTTGTTTTAACAGTAGCCACCCCTCACGCCAACATCAGAGTCAGCGGAAAACAATCATATAAATTGCAAATATGTGCTTATTAATAGTTGGAAATACATATAAAGTTTATAGCATAATCAACCGCTGTCGTCAAACCAATTCCACACTTAAATGACGCGCGTAGTCTTCAAAGCTTAAATTATTACAGTATCTCGTTTTGAATAGGATGTGCTAATTGTAAGATCGACATTGAAAACGTAAAATGTAGAAAAGCAATAGGACTGAAAAACGTTCATCTAACAAAACAGTAATAAAATAATCCAATATTAACGATACCAAAAAACATTTGTTTCATTGACTGGAAATTTCATTTAATAGAGTGCAGATTGTAAAAGTTTAATTGTCTAATTTAAACAATGTGGACTCCATAACCGGATAATCTTCAGTTATAAATATCAAAATAAACGATGTGAGACTTTCACTCCCGTCAGGCGTAAAATGTAAAGCTCATTGTAGATTAAAGATGTGTGTATTTCAGATAATTAAACAAAATAAAATAGAAAATACTCTATCATTATATTGTATTAAAGAATTGTCCAGTGTATTACATGTACATAGAATGAAATTAAAAAAAAGGAAAACTCCGTTGTCTACTGTTTAGAGGAGCATCGTACTTTACGCCGCTGGAACCTAGACTGATATGGTGAGAAAGTTTGCCAGTTAACCCGCGGAAGACCGGTGGGCTCTCCCTGGGTACATGTAGATTGTAATCGGGTTTTCTCCTCACATCATTCATTATTTAGTAAAATGTTCAATAAATCTGGAATGCTTTAAAATCTTGTTTGTATAAATTGAGAAACAAAAAAGACAAAAATTTGTATCTGAAATATTTTACAAAGCTGAATACAGACTGTCGCAAATGACAATCAATGTCAAAAGTGAGACGATAAGTAACATTATTAACTGTTTCACTCTACGTATTGTAATGGTATAATCTTTTCTGTTGTATTGGGCCAGTCTATTATGGTCTGTGGGGTCAATAGGGTTAATACCATCTTGTTGTTGAACCTCTCTGATTTTAAAGTATTGTTGCGTGTGGCTTAAAACACGATTCAAAATAAAAATCAAATCCGCCGAGTCCATAGCTAGTGTATTCACGACAGGGTGAGCATGAATGCGATTGCCATGGGCCTTTATAGGATGGACTTTATAGGATGTACGTATCTTTAAAGACTTATATGATGTACATTTAATTCGCTAAAAGCAGAACTTTCGGTTACACGTGTTGAGAGAGAGAGAGAGAGAGAGAGAGAGAGAGAGAGAGAGAGAGAGAGAGAGAGAGAGAGAGAGAGAGAGAGAGAGAGAGAGAGAGAGAGAGAGAGAGAGACAGAGAGAGAGAGAGAGAGAGACAGACAGAGAGAGAGACACAGAGAGACAGAGACAGAGAGACAGAGAACCAGATAGACAGACAGCCAGCCAGCCAGACAATCAGACAAACAAGAAAATATATTTCATGAAAAAAGTAGGTTAAACTATTGTGCGATTCATATAACTTAGCGGGGCTTTTGATTATCATACAGATTATTCCACTCACATTTAGGTTATGACAGGCTGCACGGGAAAAGCGTTTTATTCTGCATTGGATATTCGTGGTTATGATAATGACTACTCTTAGCAGTGTAATTATGGTGTATTACCTAAAATATGAACTTGTTCGATGTCAGGAAAGGGCTCACGAGACTCCAATTCGCCAGGTAGTATGGATTTTACATGCAGGGGATGCCATCTCTGTGGACCCAGACTTCGCGAAGGCAAAAATATTTTACAGGGCATTCGGTCTGGTAAAGCGCGATATTTTACCAGACTGAACAGAAATTACAGGGCCGAAAAATTTTGATTGAATTGCATGTTTTGACAAATAAAAGCACAATAAATTATCTTTCCATTTTATTTTTATACTTTTTACTTGATTTAAAAGGGGCATTAGATATAATATCCCCCCTTTTTACCACTTAAATTGATAAGAAAAACCTGAGATATACACAGGCATAAAAATTCTTAAATTCGCATATATTTTATGAAAATTGCTTGAGAAATAGGTTTGTCATTTTTTCACCTAAAATTGATACTATTTATATATGAATACCACATTGGACCTGACCTAACTTTCCCCAAAAATATAGGAAAATAAGATATTTTTATGTCTGTGTAATGTGCTTGATTTGGTAAAATCAAACGTAACTACGGTAATTTACGAATAGAAATAATAAAAATAAAGATACAAAAACTTTAATTCATTTAACTGTTTTTATTAAATTGACAAAATGGAGTTCATCTGAATTCTTGGAGGTTTTAATTGAGCTGTACTTTTATGTTACAAATTTTTTCATTGTCTGTATACCAAAAGTGAGCTACATGGTGATTTAAAAATTTAGTAGATTATGGCCTTTTACAGGACCCACGTGTTGATGATATTAATTCCTGGTACATCAAGTAGTTCAGGTAGTAAAGCTGTGTCCTGATTGTCAAACAATATACACAGAAACATGAGTATCCCTACAATGTAAAATTGAAGAAGTACCAATCAATATTCAAAACACAAGTCCATTATAACAAATTAGATGTGCAAATGGTCTCAACATAATGAACAATTACGAATCCCAAAAGGGATAAGACTAGGTGTCCGGAAGGAGTAACAAAATTTTCAAAACTTTCTCAACTTCAAAGACTGCCGCGTGATTCTTATCAGTTGAATGTCATGTTCCAATAAACACAGCTTGTTGGCAAGTGTCTGAGATGAGCAATTGGACATCACAGCTGCTGAGATAAGGGAATGATTCAAAAGTATAACTAAATATTGATTACGCAGTTTCTAACATCGTCTTGAATCCCAGTGCAATCGTAACTCAGTGATCGAAGTGAAAGGAATATAATGACTGAATTATTCGAGTTAGTGCTATCGTAATATATAAGATATTTAATTGTCACTAGATGATGTTAAAAGTGCGTTATACACAGAAAAAGTATATTATTTATAGATTTAACTTAATCATTTAATCTACATTTTTTCATTCGATTTTCAATACGTGACAACTAATATTTTATTTGGGTGAAATTAACATTTTTCACGTAAATACGTAAGGAATTTAAGTAATGGACATCAATTAAGTGTCCGCCTTCCTTTTTCCCAAAAAACAGCACACTCGAAGTAATTCAAACAAGGACTCATTGTGTTACCAGCTCAAAGATATTTGTTGACTTGTTTCAGGCGAAAATGAGAGTGGATACCGAGCCGGACATTATGTCCAGCGAGTTCGTATATTTTATCGGACCGACCAATTTTTCATCGGATTTGTCCGTCGACCCGGCGTATTTCGCGAAGTCTGGTGGATCCTTATCCCACTTCCGAATTTATCCAAAATAGTTGTGTTATTTTATTGGCATCTTTGTGAACGCCACATTGGTATTGAATTTATATCCACTATAATATTCATAGCCATTGGACCGTTGACACTGCTGGTTGACCGTTTGAGTCTCCAGGGACATAATACATAAACCACTGTCCGGGTTCCATCCTCAGAATGGAAAGGGTAGTATGCGAGATGGTAAAGTGTGTATGTTTATTGTTGCTTAATGTCCCACTCAAGAATATTTCACTCATATGGAGACGTCACCAAATGCCGATAAAGGGCTTCAAATTTTGGCCTATGCTCGGCACCTACGGCCATTGAGCAGTGAGGGTTCTTTAACGTGCCAACACCTACTGTGACACGGGACCTTGGTTTTTACTGTCTCATCCGAAGGACAGGAAAGCAACCTGCCGCTGGCTGGACTTGAACTCACGACCTCACGATCAAGAGTCGAGCGTGCTACCGACTGGAGATGGTAAAGCGGTCGCCAAGTCGGACAAGTGGGTTTTCTTTAGGTACTCTTTTACATCACACTGCCAGTACCCCATCACACCAAAATCAGAGCCAACGAGACATATTTATATGAATTATTTAAACCTGTTTGTTCATCGTCGTAAAATACATCAATTTAAACTAAACCAAGTACCTTGTATTTCGATACCAGTTGATTATTTTACAATGTAATATGTCTAATAAATTGCACCGTTTAAAAGAAAAATGAAGAAGCTCAAGTTCATTAGAAGACGACGAATTAGATGTGCAATGGCCTCAACATGAAGAACAATTGCGAATCCCAAACGGGATAGGACCAGATGTCCGGAAGGAGTCAGCGTCTTCTGCTGGCATGCCACACCCGTCGCAAATGTTCCTTTGAAACCTTTCTAGTACAATGAATGGGTCAAATTTGGTGAAAACGGTGAAAAGGCCAAGTTTGGTGAAGAGGTCAAGTTCAATGAAAAGCATGATTGGCGAAAGGGAGTCACTGCCTGTGGCCGTGCTCCAGAATACTATCTAATATTATTGAGAGGGGGGCCTCATGATATTTAACAATATTGTTAAAATCGCATAAAATTTAAACATCCTCAAAAGCTAAGGCGTATATTTACAATGGTTACTTTTAGACGGATTTGAGAATTTTATAGGTTACGTTTTGGTTTTGTATGATATCACTTTCCGTTTCGAATCTATGGATGTATTTTGAATTCAAGCGCAACTGATTAAGTCCTTTTGACACAAACGATGGACATTTGTGTTGGCCTCTTTTCTGCTAGTGGTATCATCTTAATACTGTTTAATTTTATCAGGAAAACATTTATAGTGTAATGAGAAAACACTTTTCTGCTGCAAGCGCATATTTCATTTCTAAAAATATCATTCAGGGTAAATGAATTAGAATGGCTTCAATGGTTACTTTCAATCTGTAATGATAATATATATTTCGCCAATGGTGACAATGTGAGCTTTGGGAAATTGAAGATTATCAGCGAAAGTAAAGATGATAAAAATGTCTCTTTGAGAATTACTTTTTTTTCAAAAATGGCTTCCTTGTATTGCTATAGGAATTTTTACAAATGATCTTTCAACTATAGGGGATCTCAGTGACCGAGTGGTTAGGTCAACCGCAATAAACCATGATACCCCCGTCTCTGGTAAGAATCTCTTCCAGCTAAGACGAGATTGTGTGAGTTTAATTGAAGAAGGCTTGTGGTTTCTTCCCATGTACAGTGTAACCGAGCTATCTCCGCCACAATTAAAAGTTGGCCGCCACCATATAACTGAAACATTGTTGTGTGTGACGTAAAACTTTCAAATAAAAAAAACGTATAAGATCCAGAAAAAAAGTGATTGCAAATAGGGCGGACATAGGTCATAGGATAGAGGACAAATATGAAAATCTGTAACATCCAGGGGTGGGATCAATTTTCATGGAAAAGTTAGTATTCCTTGCCAACATTCATCTAGCCATCACAATTTACCACCGGTTGTTTGATTGTGAACTGACAAATTTATTCACTACATTATTTGAGATGTCAATCGAGCTCGAACCCGCACGTTGATCATAATATTCGTTCACGGATATCGAAACCGAATACAGAACATGAAATGGCAACTGAATGTAACAACACATTATATTCTTACAAATGAACGGTTTAAAATGAACATTTCCTGTCACACAAAACATTTGTTTAATTGTCCTTGGTGTTGTTTTTTTATTCAGTAGACAAACAGAATTGATATAAATAACTACAGCATCATGTAATGTCCAAATAATCAAATCTCTGTACAAATTCCCGGAGGATTTTCTATAAAAACGTTTCTTTATTGACTATTGGTAATAAATAGGTATTTTGACACAAGGGAAAGACTTTGGGTTATTTATTGCGTTTCATTAACACTTATTCTGTCAGTTCATAAGTATGAAAGGATAAAATACTACATTCCCGAAAAAGACAAACAAAACGAAAAGAAAGGAGAAAAAAGACAGTCCCCAACTCGAATAATTGCAGCGCCCTCTATCCACTATCGTTTCTCGAGGGTTTGAAGGCAACATGTTTACTGGACTCGCCAGCTCTGTACAAATTTTACAGACCAATCAGAGACGATTATCAAGTTGAGGATGCGCACTCAATACTTCCGGTAAAGAACCAGACTTTTAAAAATAACGTTTCTCAATATCTTCGGCTTTCAGAAGATAAATATGATTTAAAAATTCAAATAGAAAAGTGATTTTTGTTCCACTGCATATGTTTACAAACAATTCATAACTCCTCCTTCTTTTCGCGCCACTTGTTAAGATAAACAAATCCCATGATGCTCTAGTATCAGTAATTTCCGGTCGACACACTTGTAGGTCAGAGACGACTAAATAGTTGTCCATAGGCGACAATGTTAACGTTTTCCTGTATATCTCATATTTCGAGCAAGTGTTGACCTATAAATTATACATGGATCTGTTCCGCGTCCTTTCTGCAATAAGAAAATAAACACAAAAATATGGACATGACCATCTTGTTTTTCTGTCCCATGTGCATATGTCAACCTCCCAGCAGTTTCGCAGTGACTGAACAGAAAATCCTGTTTTCAGATACTTCTCAGGAAATTGGCTCTAATGATATCAAAGTACCAGTAAAAATTATGCTGACTCAGTATTTTCAATTCTTAGTACATTATTTTACTATCTAAAAATATAAAAATATGTTCAATGAAACAATATAAACCAATCAGACACCAGGTCACATTCAAAATAGCAGCCCCGCTTTTCCTACACTTTTTCAACGAAACCAACCAATTTCACGGGTATTTAGTTGTCTCTGACCTTTACAATGAATGCATTCAGGCGTTAATGGAGCAATCGGAGAAATATAACGACTTGCATTATTCTGGTTAACCCCCCGAAAAAAAATTAAAAAAAATAAAATAAAAAAATAAGATAAAAAAAAAAACGAAAAGAAAAGAAGATAAAAGCAAAAGCCCCGGATGAAAAACAAACAAACAGAACAACAAATAAACAACATAAATAAATAAATAAATAAATAAATAAATAAATAAAAACTAAAAACACTTTAATGTAATTTTCATTAACAATAATTTTCTCTGTTATGTAAAGATATTAAGGTATTATTTGCTACGGATGTTAATGACTAAAAGCATTTGACTAAGATAGTCATTATTTGACAGTGATTGCCGTTAACATCTTTATTACCTTAGATAAAAATGTGTCGTTAATTTGTGTTTGATTACAATATCATTATAGTGGGAAGTAGGAAATTATCAAACTTTCTTTGCATCACGTGTATGTTTCTTGAATATTGAACAGTGTTTATAGTAGGTGTTTAGCCTTATAAATATTCAGATTTTGATTGCCAGATAATTCTATTTCTTGTAACATAGTGGAATATAAAATGCTTCAATTTTACGGTCGGAGTGATGACCTTGTTTGCTATTATATTGTTTCCTCGAGTGAAGGGTTGATTGCCTGTTCAATAGTCTTTTTTGTTGAGTCGTCTTTACCGAATTTGAATTTGAGTGTGGATTCATAGCTAGTGTAGCCGGTCGACATGGGACACTTATTTTCCCTTATTCATTTAAGGAGTTATTCTTAAAAGTAGTGCAAAATGATTAGCCTGTCATCCACAGGGTTTGGACGACAAGCGACACACGTTATGACGTTTTGTGGCTTCCAGAATACAGTACATTATTTATGTCAGACATGACATAGAGATATGCGTAGATCTATATAGATATGTAGATCATGCGTATATCTATATAGACATATATTTAAGAAATGGGAGAAAATTAATCATCCCCTCCCTTAAGGGTATGACAAGGGAATCTCAAACCTCGGGATAAAATTCTTGAATGACAAATCATCAACAAGCCTCGGATTTGTCATTCAAGAATATTACTCTGGGATTGAGATTCCTTTGTCATACCTTCAAGGTAGGGTTAGATTCTATTACTCTTTCATGGCAACTGATCACATCTCTGACTTTTCAGAGGTAAAAGTTTATCGCTAGATTTGTGTGTTGACTCTTAAACCTCCTAACTTTTGTAACTTTGAATTTTGTAACATTTTGATTCATTAAATTAGAGAAATATATAATCATATTATATATTCATTTGATCATATAATAGAAGTAGGAACTACATTGCTAAAATGTTATCAAATATCCTCGTGTCTGGTTAGGATAAAAATCGCCAACACTCCGTCAGATTTTGTTGTAGTATAAGCGTATTCTAATACCTGTACAATCTAAATTAGCATTTTAATGAAAGAAACGACTAAAACATTGACTTATGCTGGCTCCTTCCATTATCTGTGACCTATATACTATACTTTGCTCAGCACCAATAATATTTGTGTATAGTCCGTTTGCTCTTCATTGAAACTGGGTTCATTTTTGGCAAAAATTACATTAGTTATCTATTTAAATGCTAATCATTGTTTTTTTTAAAGGTTATACATAACTAAAAATTAATTTTAATTGCATCAAAAAATTCAGGGGAAAAAGTTTCCCATTACTAATAATGTCAAATTTCTTTCAAATTTCAAAAACATTACGTGGGTGTAAATCCAATACATTGAACAACCATAATACTGAAAATATAAAAAGTTTTCAAACCACATGGTTACCTAAAATAGTCAGTGTGCCTGCTACTTATATGAAATACCCATCATGTTTAAAAATATATAGATCCCTTGATTCAATACCGTTTTGTCATAATATCCAAAGGATGCAATTAAATTTATATTATTAGATATAGGATAAACACATATTTTAAAATAGAAGGACATGATTCAGTTCACATTTTATACATGTATGCATGAATAGGCCTAACCTGTCACACACTTAATTCATGCAGACTGGTCTATAAGGGATCATCTCACAATATCAATTCAACATGAGTTTCAAGTCAAAATTATTTGTTTGTTTTTATGTTGTTTGACATCCTGCGTGCCAAGAATACTACACATAAGATGAAATTATTTCAGTAACATAGTTTTGTGCATTATATTAAACATGATGCAGACTTTATAATTCTGATGTTTTTTTTCAGTCAGTAAAAAATAATGTCAGTCTAGCTGTCATATATCCCAGAATTTCTGATTTGCATACGACCTACTTATGTATAAATCAGAAAGAATTATGGGTACTATTTTATCAACTGTGCATTTGCTCACACAAACTTTTACAAAATTTTGTATTGCAGTAAATGGGTAAATTTTTTGTTAGCAAACCAAAATTTTGCATATTCACAATTCAGTTATGTATGGTAAATTTAAAAAAAGCATTGCTGTAAAATTCAAATTTGAAGATTACGTGTAATTCAAGAAATTTAACAAACTCCAGTCTCGTTGGAGAGCAAACGGATTATAAATATATTTTCCTGTATGCCAGTTATTTGTTTTATTTATTTTTACACTCCTGATTAGTGATTTACAAAGTATTATAGACAAATGTTTTCACAACTGTAATGTGTTTTCGGGGTTTATTTAGAATTTGAATGCGATAATGTTAAAAAGATAGGTATTTTGATAATTGTGAAAAAAAAAATCAAATTTGGTGCTTAGCAAACTTTGAGTAGTTATATTGATGCGCCTAAAATACGTTATTTACTTCCCAATGCATTTGTTTGCGACTACTCTGTTGAGTTGCCTTTTCGTTGGCGGTTGTTGAGACGTCTGTACCAATTGTGACGTGGATACACTCCTCACGTGTTTCATTGGACTTGACTGTGGACTCACGGCGGGTGTGACCGGTCGACAGGGGATGCTTACTCCTCCGTGGCACCTGATCCCACCTCTTGGTTTCCAGAGGTCCGCGTTTGTCCATTTTTTACCGGATTTGTATCTATGTCCTGGACATTCTATTGATTTATACTTTGGTATCTGAGGTTTTTATATTAGATAAATTCAATACCGATTTAATTGTTTCTATATACATTGTATTACAAAACACATGGTAACAGTAAAGTTCAACAATTTCTTCGAAGTCGGTCAACTAAAATGTGTGATATCCCTTAGAACTAGCAGTGAAAGGTGAATCCTCTGTGAGGTTTCTACGCCACCAACGAAGGAAATAACACGAAACAAAACAAGCACGTTACAATTATTTATCAGATAGTTCAGATCAAAGCTGTCTAAATATAACTGGAAAAACATCACAGATATTACGAAAATGGATGCTATTTGTAGTTAAAAGTAGCACAATGTTAAATGTCCAAACATGCTTTTTCTTTACGAAAATCTTAGTTTTTATCTTGTGTTCAAACCAGTTACAGAGCGTAGGTATAGATACTGGATACTGATCCAATTTCTATGACATATGACGTGTCAATCAATTGTCTAAAGCGGTGTATGTCAAGTATGACGTCAGAATGTGTATAACATTCATACATACGAAATCCATTTCACGGGAGATATATGATTCCATTGCAAAACACCGCTAGGAGTGACAGCTATAAGTGTAATTGATTGCGGGAAATGTGTTGTGGTGTGTTTCAAAACCGATGGATTTGCGGCTGCTTTCTGAGCAATAAAAAGTCAACCTTTTGACATTTAATGTTTTAAGTCTCTCTGACATTTATATTTTATAAATCACGAGCTCCTTATCCAACAGTTTCTTCTTTCTTACTTAGTTTTTAAGATATTGGATCTGAACGGTATCTCGAAGATTGAACTTCAGTTTATGATTGAAATAGGTTATGATTAAAATAGGTTCTAGTAAAATCCAAATAACCAGGCAGGGTGGAGTCTTGTGAACCCTTTCTTGGCCTGGTCGAGTTTAAATTTGAGGTAATAAAGCATAGAATAAAAATTAAACTGGCCAGAGTTATCGTTCCTACTTGTCACCATACATACGAGACTATCCAGTGCGGAATAAAACGTTTTCTCCGTGCAGCTTGTCATAACTGAAAAGTGAGTGGAATCATTCGTATGATAATCAAAAGGTTACTCCGCCCTGCCATCTTATGTTAATCGGACAGTAACTGTAACATTGTCGAGCCTCCGTGACTGAGCGATTAGAGCATCGCGCTTTGAACCACGAAGTCTCTCACTTCTGAACAATGCAGGTTCAGTCTCTCACTTCTGATCAGCCCAGGTTCGAACCCCGCTGGAACCTGAGCTGATTCTTGTTTGCCAGTCAATTTGCGGAAGGCCGGTGGTCTCTTTCCGGGTATTTTGTGACGGGGTTTTCTCCTCCCATCCATATTACGGGTCGCCACCATAAAATTTAAAAATTGTTGATGGTGGCGTAAACTTATTCAAAATAAGATCAAAATTAAACTCGACATCGTCTCTGATATGATTAGGCTTGCGTAAATTTTTTCTGTTGTATTCATATATATTTTTTTCATTTCATTCTGTGAATTATTGATCAGTATTATACCAATATTGATTCTAATGTTACTGGAAATGTTTCTTCTTTTCCAGATTGTGTCTTCAATTAACTCGGTACTTATTAATAAATCTATAAAGAGAAAACTAATTACATTTTTGTTTCACTTTTTAGCTCACCTGAACCGAAGGTTCAAGTGAGCTTTTCTGATCGCCTTTTATCCGGCGTCTGTCTGTCCTTCCATCCGTATGTCCGTAAACTTTTTACATTTTCGACTTCTCTTCCAAAACCGCTGACGGGATTTTGATGAAACTTTATAGGAAGTCAGTACTCAAGATTCTCTACCAAGTTTCTTCATTTCGTCCAGATCGAAACAGGGGTGGATCCAGAGTCGGGCAAAAGAGGCCCCAGGGAGTACCACTCTTTAAAAATCTTCTCCTCCAAGACCGCTGCATGAATTGAAAAACTAATTGTATGATTCAAGAAACGGAAAATTAATATATGACGCGTTTTTGACGTCTTTAGACTTTGTTATTTTCATTCATTTTTATTGATTTCTTTGATTTTCTCCCCTGCTATTTATTATGATGCATTCATTTTATGTGTTTACCTGTGGTTGACTGATAAATGCTTTCCTGAAAGAATTTTGCTGAAATCTTATTTTTTGAATTTTTTATGAATTTTTTAAGAATGCAAAAATGAAATGGGGGGGGGGGGGGTAATTTTCCACAATTTTTACTTCTTCTCCAATACCTCTGAAGGAATTTGATAAAACTTTGTAAGAAGTAAGTACTTAAAATCCTGTACCACGTTTATTCATTTCAGCCAGATCAGCCCAGGGGTGGATCCAGGGTAGGTCAAAAGAAGCCCCAGGGGGTACCCCTCTTTAAAAAAAACCTCCAGAATCACTGCATGGATTGAAAAACTAATTGTATCGGAGTTATCATTATAGATGTATAATTAAAGTTTGATGTCTTTTTAGACTAATTTTCATTTATTTTTGTATGATTTCTTTAATTTTTCCCCTATTATTCAATATCATGCATTCATTTCTTATGTTTAGCTGTGGTTTTGTAGATAAATGCTTTCCTGAAAGAATTTTGCTGAAATTTCATTTTTTTGAATTTTTTAAGACTGCAGAAATGAATTTTTACTTCTCCAAAACCTTGCAGTTTTACGTCCGGTTAAAGCTGAACTAGGATCATAAAAAGCTTTTAATTATTGAATAAAAAAATGTGTGTTGAAAAAAATGTTTTGAAACATTCCCACCTCATCTCCCCATACAGCAGACATTTTTGTAATTGTTTCTACGGAAAATCAAGTCCCGCAGTAGGTATAACAAAAAATTGTGTTGAAAAAATTGTTTTGAAACATTCCCACTTTATCTCCCCATACAGCAGACATTTTTGTAATTGTTTCTCCGGAAAATCAAGTCCCACAGCAGGTATAAAAGGCCGATTAGTTATAACGGTCGTCATTGTGTAGCTGTACTCGCAACGTGAAACGTGCGAACTTCCAGAGGCTGAATAAAACTCACGGACATAGTCTCTATGTGTGCGTGTGTGTGTGTGTGTGTGTGTGTGTGTGTGTGTGTGTGTGTGTGTGTGTGTGTGTGTGTGTGTGTGTGTGTGTGTGTGTGAAGTGCATTTTGCCTTTTCTTCAGGTTTTGTCAAACATTTGGTGTATTTTTGCATTTCTCTTGCGATTATGAAATTATGTAGCATTTTCAATAAAGACAATATATTTTCATTCCGAACTCATTGTATTATGTATATGAAATGTACTGGGGCATTTGGTGCTGAAATAAATGAAATTGAATCTGAAACATAAATTCGTGTAATTTTCAGGCAAAGAAATGGTGGATTACATAGCTGACTATTTACAGAGGATAAGAACACGAAGAGTATTTCCGGATGTTTCGCCCGGATATATGAGTACTCTTGTACCGGAAGCTGCCCCACTCGAAGGTGAACCATGGAATGATATATTCAGAGATATAGAACGAGTTATAATGCCAGGGGTATGTGGTATATTCCATCCAATGCATAGTACGAGTTGATAAAACTGGGGTATGCCTTATTTCCGATAAAATGAAAAATATACCAAAGCTAATTGTTTTATCATAAATGTTGTACCGGAAGCAAGATTTTAGATTTTGCTTCAAATATTTTCAACTGAACAAAATATCGCTTTTGTTTAATATAATTTGGTAATAATGTTGAGTATTAATTCAAACTGACATTTTTTATTGTTGGCGTCACAAATATTGAACATTGAGTGATATTTACTTGTAGGTTACACACTGGCAGAGTCCACATATGCACGCGTACTTTCCAGCATTGAATTCGTTCCCATCACTGCTAGGAGATATGCTTGCAGATGCAATAGGTTGTTTGGGATTCACATGGGTAAGTACGTGTTCAAGTAAATTTAGCTGTAATATTTTAATAATTGTATTCAGATTTTAATGTACCTAAGGAAAGAAACAGTGAAAAGTATAAATTCACATCTTTCCGTCAAAAAGTTAAATCCCATCATAACACTTTCAATACTTTTCAAACTTCCGCATTTTGCCCGTGAATGAAACACCATCTAGCGCATTATAAAATAACTGCTGAGGTATAGCTGGTCTGCATGTATTGCACATAAAAGCATCATTATCAATACCAAAGTTATAGTTTTACAAAAGAGGCCAAAACGATCATTTCCGTCAATGAAGCTTCATCCGCTGAGCTCAAATTTCACATAAGTGTATATTTAAGAAAGAAAAGGTGGTAGCATAGATCATATATCTAAATGTAAAACTAAGAGTATTCTCTGTAAGAACAATTGATGTGTTGCAGGTCCTCATGTATCGCAAAGTAAATAATTTAATGAAATACCCAAGACGATCGTTTCTGTCAATAACACGTCATCTGTTGAGCTCGAATTTAAATAGATTTAAAGTCCTGGATAAGACAGTGGTATCATACAGGGCCAATTAAAAAAGTTAAATGTATTCCCAAGACCGTCTTAGAATAATCACTGTGAAAGATGACAGTCTTAGCTTTTAAAGAGGAAAGAATTTAATCGGCTATATTCATTCGCAACAAACAGCCCCATGCCAAATGTGAGTTAACTACAATGATTTTTCCCAGAGCTTTCTATGCTAAATCAACTGTAGAAAATAATTGGCCTGACGTATGTGCCCATTGAAATCTTGTTAAGTTTTTCACATTTGTGTTAAAGCCTATGAACTACCTTTCTAAAGTGAGTTGGAATGTGTCAGTTTCTTTTCCTGAAAACTGCAAGTTTTTGTCAGTCACAAAGTTTCAAAGTTGTTTAAAAGTAATGTCAGATGATGATGATGATGATGATGATGATGATGATGGTGCAAGAATTGACGCAATCATTACTGTTTGGTGGGTATTTGAAAAACGTTCATTTAGCATAGAAAGTTATGGGAAAATGGCTATAGTTTACTCACTTTTGGAACGGTGCTGTACTTAAATAAATGATTTCTGACATGTTCCATGTGTACTTGTGTTGTATAGTGAATAAGTTGCTAAAGTGAAGAGCCGACCTCACTCAGTCGGTAGCGCGCTCGACTCTTGATCGTGAGGTCGTGAGTTCGAGTCCAGCCGGCGGCAGGTTGGTTTCCTGTCCGTCGGATGGGACAGTAAAAACCGAGGTCCCGTGTCACAGTAGGTGTCGGCACATTAAAGAACCCTCACTGCTCAATGGCCGTAGGTGCCGAGCATAGGCCAAAATTTGGAGTCCTTCACCGGCTTTGGTGACGTCTCCATATGAGTGAAAGATTCTTGAATGCGACGTTAAACAACAACAGACAAACAAACCAATAATCTAGTCTAATTAATCTAAAAGCTAAAATGAAACCGTAATTCACTCTATCATAACCTTATTACACTGTCCATGACCAATCAGTATAACCTTTGACACCAACGTTCGGTTGATTCTGGCGTTGTTTAATTCAGATCTAAACCTAAATTTGTGACAGGTGTGGTATGCTAACAACAGATGCTGACTCTTTCCGGATCCCATTTGTTCTTCGTGTTGAGACCGTTTTTATATCTAATTTGTCGTATTATAATGAACATAGACATGGACATTATTCATTTTACTTTGTAATAATACCATATTTCTTTTCGTTCCAAGGTCTGACTTCTTACTAACTAAATTATAAAGAGAATAAAGTATTTATCACTTTTATAATCCATTAAAATATCATTAACAATTACTCAGTTATAGTTCTACAAAAAATAACCATAACACATGTTCAATACGATCGTTTCTATCAATAAGACTTCATTAATTGAACTCGAATTTAGTTTAAATGAAAAAGTGGTATCATACAAGGCCATTTTCTGTATACCCTACATACACTCTCAACAATTTCTCTATCTCTGAAATATTAAATAATCATATATTTGTTCTCACTTTGTTTGGAATACCGACAAGTGACACGGAACTTGAATTACCATACATATATTGGATTTCGAAGATGTACAAAATACCATACAAACACCGATTCACTGCTGGGTCATCTAAATGTTCGACCAGACGTTTATCTATTTTATTCACCAAACTACTTATAAATATCAAATAAGGTCTTCAGAAGTACTGTAGTAGTACTCCTACTCAAGAAGCGTAGTCAATCAGATGTGGATCCTAAAGAATTCTAAATCATTGTTGTAACATTTAAAGTCTCCAAATTTCAAACATAATACTAGCATCAAGTCTTTTGATTTTTCGATTATTCATCAAACACAGATTAACATCTATTATACAAAACTCCTTTGTATACAAAAATGGAAATCACAGATATAAATATTAAGTTTTAAGTCATGAAGTACCTTATTTTGTCAAGGAACACTCTGATTCCAATAACAAGTACACTGAAGACGGTATCACCAAGATGCTACAACGTCTTCGTGGTTTTGCGGGAAAAGGTTTTACAACAAATTGTCCGCACTCCATTGGGTACCAATTGTGCTCCGATCTTGACTTTTGGTATTCATATAAAGCGGAATTTATACAGTCTCTGCTCTCCAAAGAAAATAAACAGTTAGCATCTCGGTTCAATTTTGCTTACAGATATATCGACGACGTCCTGTCTATAAATAATTCAGAATTTCAGAATTACCTAGGTCAGATAAATCCTGTTGAGCTTGAGATCAATGAGACGACAGAGAGCAATACATCTGCGTCTTACCTAGATTTACTCCTGTCGATTGAAACGGATGGTCAATTTCACACCTCTCTTCACACCTTCATTTCACAACTTATGTCAGGGCATGCTCTTCTTATGAATGTTTTACTCTGAGTGCGAAACAAGTCGTCAATAAACTACTTACACAAGGTTACGTTGTTGAATGCTTGAAATCGTCGTTAAAGAAGTTTTATGATCGATACGGGGATTTCGTTACGTAATGTGATGTCCTCACTCAGGAATATTAGATATTATTCTGAAGCAATGCCACAGACAGTGACTCCCTTTCGCCAATCGTGGATTTCACCGAATTTGACCTTTTCACCAGATTTGACCTCTTTATCGAATTAGAAAGGTTGTTTCCATGGAACATTGCGACTAATATGGCGTGCCAGCAGGGGACGCTGTCTCCGTCTGGACACCTGGTTCTATCCCTTTTGGGATTCGCAATTGTTCTGCATGTTGAGACCATTTTCACATCTAGTTTGTTGTGTTCTAATGGACTTGAGTTTCGATTATCAATTGGCACTACTTCATTTTCACTTTATAAAGTATTTTACCTCAAATAGTATTTTTACTAAAACAGCACTAAAAAAAAAAAAAAAAAAAAAAAAAAAAAAAAAAAAAAAGAAGAAGAAGAAGAAGAAAAGACCAATACCTTATAAAGAGGAAAGTCTAGATCTAGTAGATTTATCTAATGGGTCATGCCAGTATGTATTTGTCAAGATACACAGCTACAAAACATGAAAATAAATATTAGATCAGTAATTGTGTATATTGAAAAGAATACACATGTAATATGTTAATGCTTTTTACGTGAGATTTGATGTTTGGAATATACGATGAACAGCAAGGGAAAATGGAAAATAAATTCATTATTATTAGGTAATTTTTTGTTTAAAAAAAAAACAACTCTTATTGTACGACTTTTATATTTCAGGCCTCAAGTCCAGCTTGCACGGAGTTGGAAACGATAGTAATGGACTGGCTGGGCAAAATGATTGGTTTACCGTCAGAATTTCTCCATAGCAACAAACAAACAATGGGTGGAGGTGTTATACAAGTAACGTTTATAAATTATATTCTGTCTAAATATGAAAAATTATTTGATAAAGAAAACTGAAAATGTCTTGTTATATTTATGAAGCATTGAAATGATTTTTTGTCTTTTTATAAAAAAAAAATACATCGCTTTTTGCATGCAATGAAAAGTTCAATTCCGGAATGTTGAACTGGAGATTGATTTTGCTGTCAGATCGACTGGATATTTTTTCACTCTAGACGGTTATTGATAATATGCTATAGAGATAAATGGAAAGACAAATGTATATTTTGGGTACAATGTTTTCAAGTTGTTTTGTGTTCATTTGAGGGTACTACTGTGGCAGTGTAACGATGATCAGTTTACTTTCTGAACATTGTTCTGTGGGCATAGCAAACTCTCACTTAGGGTTTATGGTAATTTTTCAGTTGACGAAATTGCTTGAAATTAATAAACTATACTTATATGACGCCAGTAAATCATTTTTAATCTAATGCTTTAATCAAATACAGTGGAATCTCGTTATTTCGAAACCCACGGGACCGTCCCTATTACTTCGATTTATCCAGAATTCGAGATAACCGAAATCTAAAATTAATATATTATTCTATCTATAAATATCAGGACCGGACATTGAATTTTGACATATCCGGAATTTTGACTCATCCGATTTCGATATAAGGAGGTTCCACTATAGATCATGTCTGTTGTTTAAAGTCTTCAAAATTTATATTTTTACATTGCATACTCTTACACGGATTAGCCTTGTCTCTAACCAGTTTTTTCTTTCGGAAATATTTATCTTTTTAAATTCCGAAAACACCCGATGGAGCCCTTATGATAAAATATATCGTCTTGAACAATACATTTAGGGTAAGCAGTAGGTTCTGTCTCATACCGTTTTTTCTTCGGAACAATGCATCTTTTCAAATTTCAAGCACAAATTCTAATGACAGAAGCGATCGTCTTCAGCGTTTATTTCGGGCTTTTTATAAGCTTAAAAATGTGACGTCATGTTCGTGGTATTTCCGCTAGATAGCGCTGAGGTATGCGTCTTCGTCAGTATCTAGTTAACAATTTCAGTGCAACAAACCTTAAAGACATACAGACTGTTTAAATGGATTGTGTTTGTATTTAAACGTTCAATTATTTTACAAAACGTTTTATTATGTCATAATTTGGGAAAAGAAATCGAATGTGAATAATAGGCGTGTAAACATATTAAATATATTGTATTCTCAATATCAATCGTCGGCGTAGTTGATTCATCCTACCTCTGGACGATTACACGCAGTAGTAGTAATGATATAGGTCAATAACATGCTATGACACCCTTGTTATCTTTGTAAAGTTTTAAATCTATACTTCAATAAAGATAAGATAATACATATATTCAGATACTCTAGAAGTCGACAAAATACATACTAAATCCGGTTTAATCAGAGTATATAACAAGTTCTAATATGTCGGTCATTTACTGCGTAACTTCAAACTTAACGAAACTAATTTAAATCCATATTAAAACCAGAAACCAAAACTGAAACCACTTATCTGTAAATAAATTCGTCCTTAGATGTGTAAAGGTGAAACTGGATGCCACTGTGTCCCTTCTGTGCAAATTTATTTTTTATTGAGAGTATTTGTCTCAGAAAATCTGCACAGTAGTTTCAGTATATCCATTTCCTTTTTTAATTTTGCAATTATATATTTTTATATCCAGTTGACGGCGTCAGATTGCACATTCATATCTATGTTAGCGGCAAGAACTGAGGTGTTCCGAAAGTATAAATGTGCCAATATTGGTCTAGACGAAGCGCAAATTAACTCCAGATTGGTAGCCTACTGCTCGGATCAGGTATTGGTCATGGCCATGTTTACAGAAATGAATTTATACCATGTTATACTAAACATTTTACCGAGCTTGGCAGGCAGGCACCCCTATGTATGCCTGCCTGTTCACAGTTATCAACAAATTATACCATAAACCGGACGATGATTAGAAATATCATATTTTAAACCTGATAATTTATAAATTTATTGCGATCTGATTTTATCAGATACCAAAGTATAAATCCTAAGAGTGTCCAGGACACGGATACAAATCCGGCAAAAATGGACAAACACAGACCTCTGGAAACCAAGAGGTGCCATGGAGGAGTAAGCATCCCCTGTCGACCGGTCACACCCGCCGTGAGTCCATAGTCAAGTCCAAATAAAATAAGTGAGGAACGAATCCTCGTCACAATTGATACAGACGTCTCAACAACCGCCAACGAAAAGACAACCCAACAAAGCAAGACTATTATACCGACCGTAAAATTTGCGGAACGTTGACATTAAATGCGGTTTTCGATATCTTTGTGTCAATAATTTCTCAGTGAGTAGTTTACATCTGTATATGAAATGTTTTTATGTTGAACAATTGTCATAATATAGTTCAAGATACATGAACATGTTGTGTTTGAAATATTGATAAACCTTATCTACCGCAATGTTCTACGGGTTTCAAAAATTCCAGATCAACAGTACATTAATGTACGGTACAGGATTTTAATTATACGTTTAGATTTATTATTTGGCCTTGTCTGAAACCACTTTCTCTTTAGAAAATCTATTTAAATTGGAGCTCAACTGATGAAGTCTAACTGACAGAAACGATCGTCTTGAGATTTTGTTTATTTGGTATTATGTTTACAATATTTCTAAAGGATTTGTGTCCGTTGATTTAAATTTCTATAAATAAAAAAAATTCCGTTGGTTCATTCTTGAGTGCAGCATAAAACTTCATATCGTAGGCTCATTCATCTGTGGAGAAGGCAGGCCTTATATCGTTAGTGAAGATGAGATTCCTACCAGCAGATGACGATCTCAGCTTACGTGGACAAACATTATCAGAGGCAATATCACGTGACAGGGATGACGGACTGATTCCATTCTATGTAAGTACCGTTTTCATGCTTTGGAAGATTTATAGAACATTTCCATACTTCTAGCGTCTTTAAGACAAAGCCGGAGAACAATTTAACTTCATGTTGAAATATGGAACCCCAAATTCACATTGATGAGATAACCCATTTCTTCCAATTAAACCGAGTTTTTCTCAGTAACCCACATTAACTGAAGAAAAAAAAATTTAACTGAATTAAACTAGGTTTTCAAATGCGCCTCAATACCATGAAAGAGTTACTATGTGATTTTAACTTAGTTTTTTTCAGTTAAACCTAGTTTTTCTCCAGTTAAATCCAGTTTGTCTCCAATTAATGTGGGTTCGGAGTTAAACCTAGTTTTTCTCCAGTTAACATAAGTTATGAGAACAACTAAGATAAACTGGAGAAAAACTAGGTTTAACTCCAACCCACATTAATTAGAGACAAACTGGATTTAACTGGAGAAAATCTAGATTTAACTTGATAAACTAGGTTTAACTCATTGATATAACTATAGCGTGCCATATTAGATAATTGTAAAACGAAAGAAATGTCATTACAAAGGTCAGTAAGACAGTGAAAAAAATAATGATATTCATAATTAATAGCAAATGAGATAAAATACATCATCATCGTCGTCATCATCATCGTTATCATCAACATCGTCATCATCATCACCATAATCGTCATCACCATCGTAGTTATCATCGTCGTCGTCCTCATCATCGTCTTTGTCATCGTCATCATTATCATCATCATCGTTGACATCATCATAATTATCGTCATCATCATCATTACCTTACATTGCATTTAGAAAATGTCTTAACAAAAAATAAATATTGGCCCGCACTATATAACTGAAAAAAAAAATGTTGAGTATGGTCTAGCGTAAAGCCAAGGCTTAATTCTATGTTTTCCATTTCAAACTACTTAAATAACGACAAAAATTTAATTTTCATCGGAAGACAGGTTCCAACCATTGCAATTTTAGCAGCCTTTATTTTGGTTTACATCTATTTTTAGTTTTTACCTCATGCCAATTTCCGATGCTTTAAAATTTACTTTATTTATTTATTTCTCATATTCTTCGTCGCGTATTAATTTACCACACTCCAATCCTTTTTGCCTATCCGATGTGTACAAATTGATCTCATTTACATGCGCAGTGTTACCATGTTCTTTTTGTATCTCCACAGCATTTGTCTCTGGCCCGACTGTATTTGTTCGCTATAAACATTGTCGATGTTTTTCTTGACGTTCAAAAAGGCGTTACTGAATTGCTCAATAAAGTATCGCAAAACCTGTTAACTTCATCATTTAAGGGAAATTGATGATATGTCAAAATAAAACTTTATAAAAGAACTTTAGCATGATTAAACAAGATGGAAACCGATCCATCCGCCAATAAATCAATTTCAAAGGCAAACTACATTTTATCGAACGTTATTGACTGTCTTTTAATTGTATTTTACAGGTGTGTGCTACGCTAGGGACAACTGGAGCGTGTACATTTGATAATTTGAAAGAGCTTGGACCAATATGTACGTTATGATTTGAAAAAAAACCTGATAAATTGATTATTACTCCTGTTGCCTAATTTTTTATCTAGAATAACGGATCACCAATTGTTAAAGAATATATATATATATATATATATATATATATATATAATATATATATATATATATATATATATATATATATATATATTGTATAATTGCACAATACTATTGTATGTATATTTCCTTGATGCTATATACCATTTACATTCAGGTGAAATAAACCTTTTCATGCTGAAGCAGATTATTTTATTGTAAATGACATGTATTCATGGACTCATTTAACAGTTTCATGGCAGGGTATATGTCCTTTTGATATTTATTACATAGATTTGTAATCATACAGTTACAATACAGAGTTCAATACGCTCATACAATATGTAACGTCGTATTGCACTGTAGTGCATACAGAAATTTCGCCTGAGCTACCTTTTTAATTGGGATTCATGTCATCCAAAATGTTGGATAGCGTCGTTAAAAGCGTAATGGATTTTAAATTTGTGTACACATATAGATAAATAAAGGACATGTAATAAATATAAAGCCACACAAATGTTTCTATCCGTATCATCAGACAGCACTTGATCGTTGTAGCGGATGGATTCAACTCGAGCAACGCTCTCTTTGAATCCATGCGCTACAACTCTCACGTGCAATCTGATGATACGGATAGAATCATATGCGTAGTAAATTATAAAAGGGGAATCAGTATCGTCCATTCATGATGAAGTCTGAAGCAGTTACAATTTATACTTTTGGCCAAGTCGACTAAAACCTGTTGAGAAATGCTTAATTGCAATGTCATATTTTCAAATGTAAATAACTATGTGGCGATCAAGATCTCTATTTGTTAAGTAACATTTTCAAAATTTATTGTGTGAAGATTACGATCGTCTTAATGGAAAGTTTGCAAGGAAGACATTGGTATTTTGTCTTTTACAATTTAATCGGGTCCTTGTCCATTCAGGTATAACATCACAGAGAATTATGATCTGCTGGGGTAAAGTGGCACATCCTTAAACCAAAACAATACGGTCTATTTCCCCCCCCCCCCAAAAAAAGTTGTACCTATGAAACATATTGCCTTGCACGGATTTTGTGCATTACTGTAGCTCTAATATTTGGTGTCCACAAGCAGTCTGTCACCCCTGTTATGATTTAATTTAGACTCGTCGTCTTTGTAAACATGTGCCGATTTACAACCGTAGACTATATCGTTTTTTCTGTCAAGAGATGCAAATGCCATGTTATAGATAAAGTGAACATTGTTCAAACATTGGCCTCTTTTTGGAGTATACATAAGGGACTTCAAGTTCTATTACTTCATTATGGATACATGCTGGCAGAGGACGCTGACTGATTATGGACACTTGGTTCCATCTCGTTTCGGATTTGCAAATTGTTCTTCAAAGACTGAGACAGTTATGTATCAAATTTGTCGTATTCTAATGGACTTTGAGTTTCGATTATGCATTGATAATTCTTCATTTTACTTTAACACATAACTGATATTACTGTTAATTGAATTTCAAGGATGTGATAATTAGGAATCAGAAAAAAGTAAACTTCAATAAATTTCTGATGATTAAAATCCCCATTGGGGAAAGTAAACAATTAATCCTCGGTGGCAAGAAACTAAGTGACAGATAGCTTGACTGATAATTGATGAGGAGTGATCAGGTTCAAATTATTCAATAAATTTGATCCTATCCAGTATGCTCTGTCTTTTTCTATATTCCCAGCATTTACCTGTCCTCGCTATTCTATGCATTTTTTGATTTCCATAAATTATACATTTATTTCAGTCATACCATCACGTGTAATTTTATACTTATAGTATACTGTATTATTTGGAGAAGGCCCGGGAAGTTGCAAGAACTTGTGCCCAATCCAATTGATAATTTTCAATCAAATATGTTTAAGCAAATAAACTTAATTGGTCCGAGTGAAATACTTTTTCAATTTTTTTTTTTCATTTTTTTTTTGTATATTATCGTTATCGATTTTATATGATTCCAAACTATTGATCCAAATTTAATATATTGATTTTGTTATGTCTAAATGAATAAAAAATATGATTATTTTTTATTTCTTATTAGATTTACGAGTTCATGTTGGGTGGGTGTAAATACAAAATTTACAACATGACAACTTATTCAAAATTTACAACATTTCATATGTATATATTTATCTATTCATTCATAACTGTTGTTCTGTTATTTGCCCGTGTGTTTGTCCAGTAACCTGTTTGGAACATTTTTCTTTCCATCGGATAATTAAATTTTCTCTCTCAAATTTCAATCATATTTTACATGTTACCACCTGTACTTAATTTTTCGCAGGAAGTCGAATATACAGAGCAATTTGACATTTTTGCTGGAGTTTTGATACTTAGTATATCTTTGAAACACTTAGCTAGGTTGGTCATTGTATCCCTAAAATATCTTGCATGAAAGCAGTGTAAATGAACGATATACAAAACAGAGGAAACGTTTGATAATTCCTTGTTATACTCCACCTGGGATATCCCTTGTCATACTACAACTGGGATATCCCTTGTCATACTACAACTGGGATATCCCTTGTTATACTCCACCTGGGATATTCCTTGTCATACTACAACTGGGATATCCCTTGTTATACTACAACTGGGATATCCCTTGTTATACTCCACCTGGGATATCCCTTGTCATACTACAACTGGGATATCCCTTGTCATACTACAACTGGGATATCTCTTGTTATACTACAACTGGGATATCCCTTGTCATACTACAACTGGGATATCCCTTGTTATACTACAACTGGGATATCATTTTTATACTACAGCTGGGATATCCCTTGTTATGCTACAACTGGGATATCCCTTGTCATACTACAACTGGGATATCCCTTGTTATACTACAACTGGGATATCCCTTTTTTATACTACAACAGCGTAAAATATCTGGCACGATCAAACATATTATTTGATTAAGATTTTGATATTGCTACAAAAATACCACATAATGCTATAAACATAATAAAAAAAGGCACTCACGCGCGCGCGCAGACACACATGCACACACACATATATATGCGCTCATACTCACACACTTCCTGAATTAATCGGCCATAATCGTTTCATTGTTTCACACTACCGTTGACAGTATTTATGTTTCGTATCTCACAATGGATGGATGTGTACAATTCAGCTTCTTAATAATAATAATGTCATGCAATACAGAATTTACAGTGACCAATCATATAATTGTGTATAAAAATGCCGATGTCCTACCCTGTTATACTCTATGGTGTAAACAAAGGATCACAGTCATGCATATTCAACAAAAAACTAAAACGGTGTCTTTGCTTACTTACCTAGATTGTCAACCATTTTAAATCATACTATCTTTCTCTAGGCATAACGGAAAAATGAACATATATATATATAACGATTAAGAACACACAGAGAGAGAGAGAGAGAGAGAGAGAGAGAGAGAGAGAGAGAGAGAGAGAGAGAGAGAGGCAAATACACATACACATCTTTCCCCGAGTGTAATTTAAATGAAGATTTATTAACTACCTTATATAGAAAGTTAACAAATACGCTCAGACGCACGCACACACACATGAACGCACACGCACACACACACACACACACACACACACACATGTACGCAACCACGCTCCCACCTTCACGCACACAGATTAAAGTACGCTAACCATATCGGTACAGTTTTTTTATAAAGTTGACACTATATCAGCAGCTTCCTCGGTTGTACAGATTTAAATACTGACGTCATTCTAAAACAACAGACATAGTACGTTCATTGTGTTCAAGTTTCAAGCTATAAATGTTCTATGTTTAAAATCAGCCGAACTTTATAAATCTTCTTGACATTCTAAAATCGAAATCAGACTGAAACAAGATAACGATCAGTTTCATTATGAATGATTGATTTACATACCTTAATACATGGAAGCAAACATAAAAATGTACGAGAGCGATAATAGTAAACAAAATAAAATGAAAGGCACGAAACGAAACAGAAAACTGAAAAACTGATAAAAACGTATATTAATGGTAGTTCTGACCTGACAGATGTATAATTATTTAAACCTCTATAGACAAGTTTCCAGTTAAAAGTGAAGTGCTAAAATTTTTACTTGTGCAATTGGCTGGTTTTAATGATTTTTCCTCAAATATCCTTACTAGAACATTGAGTGTTTTTCTAGATGATCTACGTTTTGCAGAGATTAATAGAATCTACCTCTACCTTGACGGTATGAAAAAGGAATCTCAACCCCCGAGATAATATTCTTGAATTACAAACCCCCGGCTTATCTCCAGGATTTAGATTCCTTTGTCATACCCTCAAGGTAGGGGTTGATGATTATTTTTCTCCAATTTCTTAAATATGTAAATTTACGCATGACCAACATGTCTGTATTGATCTACGCATATCTGAGTCATGTCTGACATAAATATGTACTGTATTCTGGAAGCCACAGAAGTACTACGTCATAAATTGTATTGTGACGTCATAACGCGTGTACCTTGTTATTCAACCCTTGCACTAGTTATACGGATACCTCTGTGAATATTGGGGGGGATAATTCTCAGATTGGTACTTTCTTTATAAGAAAAATAATATTTGTGGCATATTAAAATGCAAAACAACAGTGAAACCGGGTAATTCCGGGGTAGTTAGAATGTTTTCGATATTTCCAGGTGAGGCCGAGGGATTGTGGTTGCACATTGATGCTGCATACGCCGGGACAGCCTTTATTTGCCCGGAGTTTCGTGGATACATGGACGGCATAGAGTATGCTCACTCATTCGCGTTTAACCCGTCGAAATGGATGATGGTTCATTTTGACTGTTCTGCTATGTGGTACGTTTTGCTTGGAGACAGTTGAAGGGTTTAAATAATGTATACAGTCTCGGGTAGATTTTTTTTCTAGCATGAATCATAAACATATAAAAAAATGTACTCTGCATTTATTCTGCTTTCAGTTTACACTTGTTACAGATTACACATGGTACTAATTCATGTACCACGTGATAAAGTTTGTGTGGTACTAGTATCTCCAATGGTGATGGAACGTAATTCCACATAATGTTCCCGCTGAAAAGACGTAACCGCGGGATATTGTCTGCTAGTATCATTCCATCACTAATAGAAACAACAATCCCACACAAACGTTATCGGGTATCACGTGGTACATGAATAAGTCCCATTGCTAGGAAAAAACAATTTTATAACATTCAATGGGTAAATATGAGATATAAAAGCTATAATAAATTACGATGTAAATCATTGTGCCGCAAATTACAAACAATATATTTAACTTGTTTATTTTATCATTTTCAGGGTGAAAAATAGCGGCGTACTTCATCGAACTTTTAATGTTGATCCTCTGTACCTGAAACATGAAAACTCAGGTAAGTTGTATTCTTTACTTAGACGTATTATCGATAGAGAGAAAGAAAGATAGATTCATATATAAATAGATGGACTTATGTATGGACAGAAAGATAAATAGATGGGTGGATACATATATAAATAGATGGACGGATATATATATATAATTATATATATATATATATATATATATATATATATATATATATATATATATATATATATATATATATATATGAATGGATTGATGGATGGATATATAGATGAATGAATGGAAGGATAGCTGATGGTGGATGGGCGGATGATTAAGAGAGATGTTGATAGATAGATAGATAGATAGATAGATAGTTAGATAGATAGATAGATAGATAGATAGACAGACAGACAGACAGACAGATAAATACCTATTGAGAATATATTACATTTTATCACTAGTGGCGAAATATGGATTTTATTTCGAAATGCTTCTCTAAACTTTATGCAAATGCATTAACCTCGCCTAGACACCACTTCGCTAAGGATACAGTATCGCATTTCCAACAGACCGTAAATATCCATTCTCTCAAGGAATGTTTTAGTAAGTATTAAAGGATCCGACCTGGCTCAGTCGGTAGCGCGCTTCACTCTTGATCATGAGGTCGTGAGTTCGAGTCCTGCCGGCGGCAGGTTGGTTTCCTGTCCTTCGAACTGAGACAGTAAAACCCGAGGTCCCGTGTCACATTAAGTGTCGGCACGTTAAAGAACCCTCACTGCTCAATGGCTGTAGGTGCCGAGCATAGGCAAACATTTGAAGCCCTTCACCGGCATTTGGTGACGTCTCCATATGAGTGAAAGATTCTTGAGTGGGACATTAAACAACAATAAACAAACAAACAACATGTAAGTATTAAATAACACCGTACCTCTACATAAGACACAACCTCGCCAATGAGACCACTTTGAGTCAGTCAGTTAGGTGGTATAAATAGCGATGACCCACTCTATAATTTATGTTACGTTAGATACAAAAGTATTATGTTTTACCCTTTTTGATAAATATTACTTAAAAATGATTTAGTTTTGAATACAACAAAATTGCACATTGTTTAGTACCAAAGATAGACGACTCGACATACAAAATCTAACATGAGTGTTCATGTAATAATGAATTTATTAAACGAGTATATCAGTGTGATGTGAAACGAGCCTTTGGCGAGTTCCATATGGAATTAATACACGAGTTTATTAAATTCAATATTACATGAACATAAATGTTAAATCCTATTCATTATATAACTTCTACAGAACTGTTCTTGAATTGTTCACATATAAGACAACACGACTGGAAAATGGCGTATTACATACATTTATTTGGGAGCTCATGTCCACCAGCAAAGTATTCCACAATCTTCCCAGCAGAACTTTTTTTGAGTAGATGATCATTAATTTATTGTTTTTTATGAGTTCAATACGCCAGTGCAATGTACAACACAAAATGTTTGATGACGTCATTAGTGTCACAATCATGACGCATTGATTTGGCGGTGAGTGTATATTCCCCTGTGGTATGAACTCTAATAGAGAAATGAATGTTAAATTTGTGAACACAATTAAATGATTAAGGGTCTATTAATAAATAAATAATTATTAGATTATGAATTCAGAACATGATCAACATTTTGTAGTAGCACTAGTAATGCTGTAGTGCGTGACCTGATTCCCATGATGACACGCACTCATTTGCATTGTACGTGTTTAATTTCATTTTTATTGAAAAGCAATATTTCACCGGGAATGGACTATGTTATATAATAAAATATTATATTTGATCCCTCTGTTCGGCGGTTTTTTCATATTACAAATTTTGGTTTCTTACAAAATAACTCGAGGTTCATTCCTAAAGTTTTACCTAAACTTTACATGCTGGACGCTAAGTAAGATTAGGTGTACGATCTATAAATTCTGAAATTATTCGATCTTTAGTTCTTTTTAATAACCCATTTGCCTAATTGCATGTTTTGCTTTCTCTCGAAGAGTCTCAGAGTAACTTTGGATTATTTCCCCAAATCTTAACCAAGTTTGACAGATTTATGATTGGAAGTTATGATGGAATTATTAACATTTTCAAACACATTTTGAGTTTGAAATAAAATATTTCTTCTCGTGCTGTATGGTCTTTGTGGTATACTAAGAGTATACAAAGTCTTGCTTCTACCCCGAAACGAGCACCGTGGAACACGTAGATATAGAAATCGTCTAGTAAGGCACAAAACAATTTCCAAAAAATAAAATTAACGTTACCTGCAAACGCTTACAGTTGTTTAGTCTAACAGCGCTCAACTCGCAAGCAAAACGTACCGGGTTCGATTCCCGTTACCCGGTCATACCAAAGACTTAAACTTTCAACCCTAAGTTTCTACATAGTATGATTTTATCTAAATATCTAAATGGAATGCTCTATTCTATTGTTTAGATATTATAAACATACTACCAAAGTTATAATGACCAGTTTATTATGGCCTGTAGGGTTTGAAGGTTTAAGAATTGGTATTGATTGTACTTTTGGTAAGCGCTCGGCATACGAAGTGACAGTCATAGGTCCCTCTGATAATACTTAAAACTGAGATTCCGTGCCACTGGTGGTGCACGGGTGGTGCAACAATAAACCTCACTACATAGGCGTCAATCCTTACATCAGATCAAAATATGTGGCATTTCTCTCAGAGCTTGTCACATCCTTTCAACCTTTTACCACTAAATATCTAAATGGAGTGTTCTATTCTATTGTTTAGACCAGCCTATTGTGGTCTGTAGCTTTGAAAGGGTAAAAGTAAAAATGTCTTGGTGGGGTGTAAAACAAAATACAAACAAATACAAGCCGTAAACCGAGATTCATAAAGATTCAGTTTATCGCTAATAAGTTTACATCTAAAGAAAATCCCAAATTAAATTGCAGTTTAAGTTTGAAGTGCATTTTTATTTAATTTGTGAAAATCATTGATATAACTCTCATCTTATAATGAGTATCAGCAAATGTTAATATGCATAGTCAAATATACTGAAATAAACTGTAAAAAAAGAAGGAACATTATTCATTCTGACATTTTTATTGGATTATTCTAGAGGCTTGATAGAAAAACAGTTACGAATCTGTCAATAGAGTGTGGAATTTCATCACCGAAATTCGGTTGATCATGATATCAGCATTTTTGCACGCGACTTCTCCCTCCAAATAATAATCATTCCACCATTACTTGAGCTAACAAGGAACCAATTATTTCATCGACAAATGGATTTGTCTTATCAAGTTTTTAACACTCTTCAACAACGAAAGCCATCTTCACTAAATGATTACGACAAACAAATGTCAATGAGACGCTAGAAATAGAGACGTGCGCGGAAAGTTCAAAAGATTAAGATGAATTTTACTTTGGATGGTGTTTATTAATGAAACTGACAACTTTGTACTTTTCGAAACGAAACTGTTTCGAATGTCACAAAAATGTCGATTCCGTTCAAGTTGGATATACTAACCTCACCTGGTTATTATGCAGAATTCTAATTCTGATGATAACTAACGGCGGGGTTGTGTAATTTTTTATCGGTCTAGTTATGAAAATCGTTAAGACAATTTACATAATGATTATCCAACAAATAATTGTGAAATTGTCAATAGAAATTATATTCTCTCAGCGATATGAACACATTGATAGGTATAATGGAAGAGAAAAAGGTTCCTAGAGAGTAAGTCAAAATATATGTATAACAGTAGACAAACAAGTGGACTAATTCATGGACCACGTGATAACCAATAACGTTTGTGTGGTACTAGTATCTCCAATGGTGATGGAACGTAACTCTACGTAATCTTTCCGCTGAAATGACTATGCAATTGATCCTTATTTCTTCAAACCCTGATATGTATAAGTCCGGTATCTTTTATCAAAACAATATTAGTAACAAAAATAACGAATTAATAATATCACCTGAAATTATTTTATTATTACGTGAAACAGTCACAGATATATTTCTACGACATCATTTCTAAAATCACATGGCGTCGGGATCGGCATTTCAACATAAGAAAATCCTTATCCTATTACGCCTACTTCAGTCGCTAGAGTCGATGTATTTGATGGAGAAGAAATATCGTTTGACATATTAGGTGTTGTGTCTATCATTTCTTTGGTACTTTAGAGTCTAGAGGATGATTACAGTACGTCAGCTATTTTATTAAGAATCTCTTGACTCGTGAAGCATTCTGATAAAATTATAAGGCTTTAAACCACTTAATAAAATCACTTTAGCGATGAGTGTTCAAGAACACTTATGTTTCTGTGTACTAGGAATGTCTTGTTATAGATACAGTATAATGAAATCAATACCACGGCTCATCAAACTTTTCTGTACTAACATTCTGTACTGTTTGTCTAAAGGATGTAACTTAATCTATAATTATTTAGATCTACTGATTCTATATTTGATAGGTATTAAGATGTTATAGTTCTATAACACAACAAAACTAGTTTTAATAGGTGGGTGGTCTTTATATAGAGGTTGATTTGTAAACAAATGGTACTGTTGAGGAGAGCAAAAATGTCTTTATGACCAAGTGGTCTTTATACACAGGTTCTCGCTAAGCAGGTTTTACTGTATTGTTATTATACTTCCAGTGTTATAAGGTATTATGTCAACAAGACTTCGTCAGTTGAGCTCGAATTTAACAATAGAGACGGTATCATATAATTAAGATTTCAGCGGTTGACCTTAAATTAAAGATATTCGTATAATACAAATATTCTTCAGAATACATACAATGTATTGTAGAAATGACCATTCCGTTCAATGTACCTATATTTAGGTTACTGTCATTCGAAGCCATTAATGTTTATTGTGAAAACGTATGCACCAGAATTCCACAGTGACGTCCAAAAGTCAATATATACAACAGTAACCCCTTTAGCAATTGTTTACACAGATAAAAACGTGTTTTAAAGAGTAAAGCGATTGCCATTGCTCAATCTGTATTTTGCTTTAGATAATTAAGATAATTAACGCTTTCATCCCTACAAACCACAATAGACCGGTCTAAGTAATAGAAAAGAACATACCATCTACTAACGAAGGGGTGACAGGTTTAACTGTCAATGCAAACATTTTACTTACTTCCGTTTTCTGTACCTAATTCTAAGCTAAATTAAATATTCTAGTATTATTATCAATTCCGAAGATAATATCGAACATAAAAGTGAAAGGATAAACTGCCTTTAGTTCGATGCAAAAATGTTACTACCTCCTATTTTAACCTTATTGTACTGAATCTTATACTAAATACATATACTACTATTGTAGGATTATTATCAATACAGAAGATAAAATATATTGCATCATAATTATACATTACGGTATTGTGCTTACTGTTATAGTAAAATCCATATAACCTGGTGGGGGTGGAGTCTTGTGACCTCTTTCCTGACCTGAAAAAATTTAAATAATGTAGTTAAATTATAAAAATCTCAGATACCAAAGCATAAATCAATAGAATGTCCAGGACATAGATACAAATCCGGTAAAAATGGACAAACACGGACCTCTGGAAACAAGAGGTGGGATCATGTGCCATGGAGGAGTAAGCATCCCCTGTCGACCGGTCACACCCGCCGTGAGTCCACAGTCAAGTCCAGTGAAACACGTGAGGAGTGTATCCTCGTCACAATTGGTATAGACGTCTCAACAACCGCCAACGAAAAGGCAACTCAACATTTCACTTAGTGAAACAGAGTAGTCGCAAACAAATATAACATAACACAATTACACAGACTAGAGTAATCGTTCCTACTTGTCACTATACATAAGAGGGTATCCAGTGCGAAATAAAACGCTTTTGTCATAACTGGTCATAACCGAAAAATGAGTCGAATCATTCGTATGATAATCAAAGGTTACTCCAGCCCGCCATTTTATGTAAATCGGGCGATGCAGTGTTGAGTGGATGGATGGATTTCAAAATTGTTTTAGCTTATATATCAGTTTGTCATCGCAGTAATTCAATTTACATTGCGGAAGGTCAGTGGTCTCTCCGAGTACGTTGTAACTGGGTTTTCCCGTTAACCATTAACACCTGAATGCCTCCGTATGACTGAAAACTTCAGGAGTATGTAGCAGAGCAACAAACAAACAAACAAAATAACCAAACTAAAGTTCATTTGTCGCAAGTTATCATTTTGAATTATTTTTTTAAATTATTTAGGTAACTAATAGGAGCATTAGCTGTGTTTACCAAAAAACAAAATTATTTCGATTTTTTCTACTTTAAATACTTGTACTTGATGTACAATAACAAGAAAGACCTACACAGGCATAGAAATCTTATATTCCTATATTTTTGTGAACGTAATGTCAGGTCCAGTGTGGTATGCATATTAATTTAATAATTTTGAAATAATCAATTGCAGGTGAACGATTGCCAAACTTTGGTTTCTCAAGCAATTGCCACAATATATATATATATATGTGAATTAAATAATTTTATGCCTATGTATTACTCATTTCTGTTATTATATTTCAATCCAAGTAGTAAAAATTATAAACATAATACCAAAGTTACAATGCTCAAGACGATCGTTTCTGTCAATTACACTTCATCAGTTGAGCTCCAATTTAAAATGAATATGTATTTTCTTAAGAGAAAGTAGAATCATACAAGGCCAAATAATAAATCTAAAAGTATAGCCGAAATCCGTCTAAGAGTAAGCACTGTAAAAAGTTGACTATCTTCGCTTTAGAAAACTTTGGAATTTAACTTGAGTTATCAGTGCCAATTATATTACTTTAGTATTAGATTATCAGCTGCTACCGAAATACCAGATACTAGGTTTATGTATACCCCCGGGGACTCAAACGGTCCACCAGCGGTGGTATCAACCTAGTGGTTATAAATAGTATAAAGATAATACCAAAGTTACAATGCTCAAGACGATCGTTTCTGTCAATTAAACTTCATCAGTTGAGCTTCAATTTAAAATAAGTAAGTAGTAAGTAAAAAAAAAAAACACAACATATGCCCCTTTAACTTCTAATTAATTCAAAAATACAAATTTCATTCTTAAATAACAACAAAGGACATTCAATGTCCGTCTTTATTTCTCATTAAACTTTTCATTCATTTGTTTTTTTTCAGGAGCAGCCATTGATTACATGGTAAGTCCCGACGAAAATAATTCTTAAAATATCCACATTTATTATGACTGCCTCTGCATATTTACGTTTGTTATATTTTCAGTTGTAGTTCAATCTTTTCAGTGAACTTGAGCCTTTTCATCGAACTAAAAAGGTTTCCATGGAATATTTGCGGTGGGCGTGGCATGCCAGCAGGGGACGCTGACTACTTCCGGACACCTGGTCCTTTCCCGTTTGGGATTAACATTTATTCGTCATGTTGAGACCATTTACACATCTAATTTATCGTGTCCAAATGGACTTTACTTTCGATTATCATTTGGTGCCTCTTCATGTCACCTAATGGAATGTCATTGTAGCCGTGTAATATGACCGACGCACATTTTATACTGGCGTACTTATACCCTGTCAGTATGTGTGACGTAGCTCGCGACAGTGACTCCATCTAAGTCATTAGTTTATGTTTGACAGTCGGTAAAATTATAATACTAATTTGGCGTGATTTTATACAAATCATAAATACCAACGTATATACTGCCAGATTGTTCAGGATACATATACAAATCTGGTAAATATTGGACAAACACAGACCTAAGGAAATATTTTGGACAAATACAGACCTCAGGCAATGCAGAGGTAGGATCATATTTCTAAAAATGTATAATATTTAGCCTCACTTTGTTCTATAAGAGTGACATGTTAAATACATTTTTTAATAACAACATAATTCACTTTACATAAGAAATGCAATGTATTGTAGACAACGGCACAAATTTGTACTATAATATGTTATGCCAATCACGTGTTTCCAGTCACGTGGTCTGTTTTGTTCCCGTCATGGCATGAATTGCGTTTGTGCATCATAACTTCATGTGCATTTGGTACAGATCGGTGACCGCTCTATCAAATTGATTACAAGAAAAAACACATTTTGATAGTAGCTGATGAAATGTCGTTCCATTTCCAAAGTATGACAATGGGCAAGAGCTGTACACGGTTGATGTGTGGCATTTCGACTTTTAGCTCACCTGAGCCGAGAAAGCAGTCCTCAAAGTGCCGTACCAAGTTTGTAGTTTTTGGCTACATTTGGTTTTCATAGAAATCGGAATATTAATTTTTGATGCGTTTTTTGAGGTCTTTTCAGACTTTGCCATTTTCATTCATTTTTGCATGTTTTCCTCGATTATCTCCCCTTGTACTGACTTTGATGCAGTCATTTAATGTATTTTGCTTGTAATAAGGTCAAGATATATTTTTGTGCAAGATATTTGTCATAAATACATAAATTGAAAAACGGATTTGTTTCTGAACAATCTACATGGATGTATGATTTAAGTTTGTATTTTTCACAGAAATCGGAATGTTAATTTTTGACGCGTTTGAAAGTCTATTCAGACTTTGTCATTTTCATTCGTTTTTGCATGATTTTCTGTATTACCTCCCCTTGCAATCTCTTTGATGCATTTATTTAACGTGTTTTACTTGTAGTTAGGTGAAAAGAAATATTTTTGTCCAATTTGACAAAAATTTAATTTCTAGAATTTTTTATAATTTTTTAAGACTGCAAAAAAGAGGGGGCGGGGTGCATTCTTCTCACTATCAGCTTTTGTTTGAAAACACTGAAGGAATTTTTGCGAAATTTTAAGGAAGCAAGTACTAAAGGTCCTTTATAAGGTTTGTAGTTTTCAGTCAGATCAGCTCAGGGGTGGATCCGGGGTGGGCCAAAAAAGGTCACATAAAGTGCCCATCTTTAAAAATCTTCTTCTCCAGAACCGGTGCATGAATTGAAAAACGGATTGTTTATTAGCGATCTACATGGATGTATGGATTAAGTTTGTATTTTTTACAGAAATTGGAATGTTAATTTTTTAACCTTTTTAAGGTCTTTTCAGACTTTGTCATTTTCATTCATTTTTGTATGATTTTCTCTATTACCTCACCTTGCATTCACTTTGATGCATTCATTCAATGTGTTTTACTTGTAAATGTTTTTGTGCAAGAATTTTGCCAAAATTTAATTTTTAGAATTTTTTATAATTTTTTTAAGACTGAAAAAAAAAAAGATTGGATGCATTCTTTTCACTATCAGTCTTTGTTTCAAAACCACTGACTCGATTTTAACGAAACTTTAGGAAGCAAATACTCAAGGTCCTCTATTAGGTTGTAGTTTTCATCCAGATCAGCCCAGGGGTGGATCAGGGGTGGTGCAATATAGGTCACATAAGGTAACCCTCTTTAAAAATCTTCTCCAGAACTGCTACTTGTATTGAAAAACGGATTGTTTCATAGAAATCTACATGAATGTTTGATTCATGTTTGTATTTGTTATAGAAACTGGAATATCAATTTTTGAAGTCTTTTTAGACTTTGTCATTTTCATTAATTTTTGCATGGTTTTCTTCAATTAATACCCCTTGCATTCACTTTGATGCATTCATTTCATGTTTTGTACTTGTATATAGGTGAAGAAATGTTTTTGTGCAAGAATTTTGCTGAAATGTACAATGTTATTTTAAGATATGTTTATGAATTTCTTAAAACTACTATTATATTTATGTTTCCTGGCCAGATCAGCCTACATGTACATATTCTTCTTGGTCTTCTTTTCACATTTGTAGATGGTTCTCAGGTAAGCGATTGAGGCCCTATTGTTCATCCTTTTACCCCAATTGGATAAAACAACGATAATTCGACGACAATACTGGGGAAATGTACCGATGCAGGGGTAGGGGGTTGTTATTCATTCTTCAAATTAGCCGCTATTCTTGTTATGTATATAAATCTGAACATCGGTGTTAACCCATCCTTAGATCATTAGATAATGATACAATGGAATGTGAGGATATCTAAATATTATACATACCGTACAATCGGTATTATCTGAGGTCCTTCAATGTTAGCGATATTTTGTGAAAATATTGAAATTGCAAATATTTCGTACCACAGATATAACCGGTTGTACGGTAAAATCAAATCAAATAAACCTTATATCCACAGTGGTGATTCTGAAATGAAATTAACTTAAACTTATATCATGTGGGGGTCACATAAAATGTTTAATCGTTAAACCTAAGTAAAGTATCTGTGGAAAGCTTTTATACTCGTAAGAAATTAAAATTATATTAAGACCATGCATCTACGAAAAGTTACTTCCCTTGCGTAGTGATTATGACCAAGTTAAACTCGCAAGTAAACTGGCAAACTTTCTCACAAAAATCAGATTAGGTTCCAGCGGGGCTCGCATCTGCGCTGACCAGAAGTGCGATGCTTTAACCACTCGGCGACAGAAACCCCGTTATACATCTTTTATTCTTTCCATCCACAGCACTGGCAGATTCCGTTAAGCAGAAGATTTAGATCCCTGAAGTTGTGGTTTGTCCTCCGTTCATTTGGAGTCGAAGGTCTTCAAAAGCATATCAGAAAGGTAGGGATACATATTTTCTTAGATGCATACAGATGGTAAATAGCAAACTACACATAAAAGACACGATGCCAATCGGGCAAGAAATTGATTTTCTATTATTACTATTGTTATTCTTAAATATATATATAAAAAAAAGTTCAGATACAAAAGTATAAATCTTCAGGATGTCCAGCATATATAAAGAAATCTGGTAAAAAATGGACAAACACGGACCTCTGGAAAACTAGAGGTGTAATCAATTGCCATGGAGGAGTAAGCATCCCCTGTTGACCGGTGTCACCACGGAGTTGACAATGTATTTAGATTTATTATTTGGCCTTGTATAATACCATATGTTCATTCGGAAACATAACATCGATATCAAATTCGAGTTCAACTGATGAAATCCTGTTGACAGAAAGGATCGCCATGAGGATGTGCTTTGATCTCTTCAACTTTGGTATTGTTAATAATATTTATAGATATATTTGAATCAAGTCAGGTGGAGAGTTATAAGATTTGAATATGACGTTCATATGAAAATATTATTGCCGGCCGGTATAAGCTTAGAGTCAGACGTTTTAAGATTAGAGTGGCCTCCGTAGCGGAGTGGTCTCTCACTTCCTGTCAGCACAGGTTCGAATATCACAGGAACCGAAGCTGCTTTTCGCGAGAAAGTTTGCCACTTACTTACAGAAGGCCGGATGTCTCTTCCCGGGTATATTGTAACCGGTTTCTGTCCTCCACATTTAAAAAATGGCCGCCACCATATAACTGAAAATTTGTTGAATGTGGCGTAAACCACTCTTCAAAATTCAAAATTCAAACAAATTTCAATGATATAAGAGGTGAATAGAATCGAATGTGCTAATATAGACGTCTGACGCCATTACAGCAGCAAGATTAGGATATAACGTTATGATGAAAAGTAATAAAAAGTCGGGTGTTATAAAAGTGCTATAATAATCGGACATTACAAAATTAGAATATCTATAGTTGGACGCTGTAATGTTAGATTAGGACTTTATAACAATAATATATAAGTCGAACGTTAACATATTAGAATACGTTTAGTTAGTTGTCGGACGTTTTAAGATTAAAATCAAACATTGTAGCGTTATAGTCGGAAGCTATAGCAGTGCGATTGTAGTCGAATGTTATAAGATTAAATGTTAGAAATTAAAGATTATAGTTGGACGTTTTAATATTAAAGAAGGACGTTATAAGATTAGAATCGGATGTTATACGATTATAATAGGACGTTATAAGATTAGAAAAAGGGCGTTTTAATTAGAATGGAATGCTATAAGATTAGATAAGGGTTTTATTAGGTATAGTCAGACGTTATTATATCATAGTTGGACGTTATAAAATTAGTGTATCACGTTATAAGACTAGAATAGGACGTTATAAAATTAGAATCTAATGTTATGAGATTAGAATAGTACGTTATAAGATTATAGTCGGTCGTTTTAATATTGAAGTAGGACGTTATAAGATTAGAACCAAACGTTATGAGATTAGAATATGACGTTTTAAGATTAAAGTCGGGCGTTATAAAATTATAGTCGAACGTTAAAATATTAGAATAGGATTTTATGAGATTAGAAAAGGATGTTATTAGGTATAGTCAGACGTTATAAGATTATAGTTGGACGTTATAACATTAGAATAGGACGTTATCAGATTAGAATATGACGTTATGAGATTATAGTCGGACGTTATAAGAAAAGAGTCGGACGATATAAGATTAGAATCGGACGTTATAATTTTAGAATAAGACTAGAATAGGACGTTACAGAATTAAAGATTATAGTCGGACGTTTTAATATTACAGTACGACGTTATAAGATTACAATCGGATGTTATAAGATTAGAATAGGACTTTGTAAGATTAGAATATGACGTTATTAGATTAGAATCGGACGTTTTATAATTAGAATGGGACGTTATAAAATTAGAGTAGGACGTAATAAGATTATAGACGGACGTTATAAGATTAGAATAGGACGTTATAAGATTAAATTCAAACATTGTAACATTGTAGTCGGATGCTATAGAAGTATAGTATTTTTGAAAATGTTCTAATAAACACTAGAGCCGGCCTGGCTCAGTCGGTACCGCGCTCGACTCTGGATCGTGAGTTCGAGTCCCGCCGGCGACAGGTTGGTTTCCTGTCTTTCGGATGAGTAAAAACTGGAGGTCCCGTGTCGCAGTAGGTGTTGGCACGTTAAAGAACCCTCACTGCTCAATGGCCGTGAGTGCCGAGCATAGGCCAAAATTTGAAGCCCTTCACCGGCATTTGGTGACGTCTCCATATGAGTGAAATATTCTTGAGTGGGACGTTAAACAACAATAAACAAACAAAAATAATAAACACTAAACCATTTTAATACAATTCAGGATATCTACGAACACTTAATTACCTACATCCAATGTGATTTAAACCTGTAAAGTCAGCTTTTTCAGACACGAAATCATTGTCTTGCAAGACAGCATTTCTCTTATGTAATTGGCCTATATGCAAATGAAATCTGGTTAAATATTCGGGTAAGGTTTATCGCGCGAATGTATAGCCACTGGAGATCTCGACACATTACAAACTCATCCCTTGCGGTCCAGGAAATATCATTCTCGGCAATATATATATATATATATATATATATATATATATATATATATATATATATATATATATATATATATATATATATATATCACTTATTATTTCCAACAACTAATCGTGTTATATTTTAAAAGTAAATATACAACCAGAGACATATCTCTGATACAACACATAAGATAATAAAGGCCGATTTTAACAATTACCGAGTGTGATATAAGCTGAATGTGTGACACGGAGTGTGCCTGAAATCTCCCTGAATACGCATGCTCAAAATATTTGTTGACACTGAAGCGATGTCGTGAACACGTGGTCGGAATCTTAAATTGACTAACCTGGCACGGAAACGACACAGACAAACATCGAGCGCCAAGCATTACAAATGTAATTGGATTTAAGTAAGACCATTGGATTGCATTAAGTGACAAATTAATGCGAATATTCAGTAAAACGGATGTCTATTTAGCCAGGACATTGCCTGTCAGGTTTGTTTACACTTACAGCTCATCTGCTTTACACCATAACGCTGTGTAGAATGTATTCCTAGTTTAAACCAGCTCGAATAATTAGAATAATTACAATAATTAATTGTCATACTGTAACTATAATTATGTGGGGTGTTTTAATATTCATTCGGTACTTAAAAATTTGACAAATTATCTTACATGGAATTATAGACGCACATGTTTCGCCATGTGCTTCCTTGACAATAGGTAATCTTCGTAAATCTTTTCCAAAAGTTGATTAGCAATGGCCAGACTGGTGGCCTGTTTAAAGGAATGGATACAACGGGCTATGTTTGTCAGATGTATTGTAATTATACGCATCCATTTGTTCTTTTAACCACCAGGTGATATCTTTGGGATGTCTATGATATGAAATATTGCATAAAAGCTGCATGTAAAATTTTTCGCCTACGACAACTATTGCTTTAATACTCTAAATACTTTGTTGATGTTTTACAGGGAGTGAGCCTCGCAAAGAAATTCGAACAGATGATTTTAAAAGATAAACGATTCGAAATTCCTGTTAAAAGAACATTAGGGATGGTTGTTTTTAGACTATGGGTAAGAACGAATGGAAGAAAAGAATATGAAAATTAGTCCAGTTTATCGCCAATCTTATTTTTTTTTTATTATTATTTAATTTCGATTTCTATCAACATATTTATTATGTAATACCAAAGTATTTCATCTAAAGGCGGTGTTATAACGATATGTAAAAGTTGAACTTAAAGGGTCATTAGCTGTGTTAACCAAAAAAAAAAAAAAAAAATACTTCGATTTTGTTCAACTTTACTACACATACTTTATGTACAATAACAAATAAAAGCTATGCACCGGCATACAAATCGTATATTCCTTTATATTTTCTGAAAATAAGGTCAGGTCCAGTGTGGTATTCATATACAAATTGTAAGGTTGAGTTAATCAATTGCAAGTGTCAAACATGGGTTTCTCAAGCAATTTTCACAAACTCTATAGGAATTTTAGAATTTTTATGCCTGTGTATATCTTTTTTTTTTGTTATTGTTAGTAGTAAAAAAAAACACACACAGTTAATGTCTCTTTAACGGTGAAATCGTATCCCGGTATCAATGAAATTTACAACGCCATGTATTAATTTTTCTATGATCTGTCACGAGCTTATATTCATATTACATGTATGATAGGAGTTTTGAAATTACCATTTTGTTAGAAAATTCATAACGAGTATCATAAGTGTGATTTGAATGGAAATTCGTGACACAGTCTGTTTATCATATGATCTAACATATACAGTTTAAACGGCATTTTCTGATGACTGGGGGGATGAAAATTTTTATTCTCCTTTCTTTCGAGTTGACTAAATCGTTCCTGTTTAAAGTAGGTCATATATTTGCACAGAAATAAGTGAATAAAACATAGTGTAAATAGTACTTATGTTTTAATAGATACATTTAGCCTATATTTTAAATTATTATATAATAATAACTGCGCATATTTTATCAGATACTGAATTTAGCAAAAAATAAAATCGTTAACGTGAATACATGGCTGTCCCCTTTCAAGTTCAAATAAAGTCACAAACACCAAGTCACGTCATTTTCAGCCTTAAGATGAAAGGAGTTTATGAAATAAATGAAAGTAGTTTAATTTACCGTATGGTAACCAATCAAATCGCCACTAGGCATTATTTGTATATGTTATGAAGCTGCATAACAAACAAATCTATGATATTTATTGTAAGTGTCGAGTTCACGTGCTTTTGAAATGCATAATTTTTATACAAAGGGGGATAACCACCTCACAGAGACACTTCTTAAACGATTAAACAAAACTGGAAAACTGCACATGGTTCCTGCATCATTGAAAGGAAAATACGTCATACGTTTTACGGTGACGTCACAGTATACAACAGAAAGTGACATAGAGCGTGACATGAAAATAATAGCTGATACGGCAACAAAGGTACGCTAACTGACATAATTTGATTTTAAACATTATTTTGTTCGTGCTTGTAAATAGACCTACTTGTTCCATTCCGTTCAGTTTTGTCGGAATAGTTTGTAATTAGCTCACGTGGCTTCAACAGAAATGGGGCTAGGTTGCATGTTTGTGTTTTAAATCCGGACTTCTATTTATTTTGATTTAGATTAGTGGTAAACTTTTCAATGTAGTTTTGTTTTGACAAATATATCCAATTTGTACTGCTGGAAAGCGGCTCTACCATTGGACTAAAATTTAATTTATACATATTTATCATTTTGACACCATACTATATATATCTTTAAGAAAAGAAATTACAGCACCTTTCCAAAATACTTATGTAAAACTAATTCTAGGTACTGAGGGATACAGAGTCAGAAGAAGATGAGGCATTTAGCGATGAAGAGGTATCAAGCCCAGAGGAACCCTCACATTTAACACGGTTTGTAGATAGATAGATAGATAGATAGATAGATAAATAGAAAGGTAGATAGATAGATAGATAAATAGATAGATAGATAGATAGATGGATGTGCTGATTATATATATTAGCGTTGTTGTTTGTTTAAATATAACTTTTAAAAATTACTTATTATTTCATTTTTATTATTTCGTTATTATAACTTTGGTAGTATGTTTATAATATTTATTTTCATTTTTTGTCACTTTTTTCTTCGTTTTATTAAACCTTTGGGTGCCATAGAAAATACTTTACAGAGTGCAAGGGCAAAATTCCTCTTCACAGAAAATTTGAAAATCTATGACGTCACAATATACGTCTATTACGTCATAACAATGGGTTTCTAAAAAGATATGTCTCACAAAAATTGATATTCTCATAACATTCGTTTTCAAGCATTTTATTACGATATTTCGGAACTAGATATAGATGTATACAGAGAAATAAACATATTTTTGAATAAATTGTAAAAGAAGAACACTTTGCTAACGGGAGCATCCCAATATTTCGAATATACAAATGTCTGTCGGACTGATAGTCCGGCAGAAATCAGTGACATTCCCAGACACATACACACGTGTTAAAAAGTACATTAAGGCCTAGGCTTTGCATAACGAATTGTAAAATGACCAATGATTATTGAAAAAAAAAAACGAGTCAGTACACTTACAATGATCAGCAGTCATTTTTCATCATAATTTCGCGATAATCTTGAGAAACTGCATACATATATGTGTGAGAGAGAGAGAGAGACAAAGAGAGAGAGAGAGAGAAAGAGAGAGAGATATATCGCAAGCGCAATGTGTAGATTAATCTTTCGTTCAAAATTACACGTTTATCATTAGATATTCAAGATGTTATCGTGCAGAATTTGATATGTACATTGTACTTATATATCTAGGCTATTATCTACTCAATTACACATCTCATGAAGATGGTCCCCTCTTGTGTTTTCGATGATCTTGGATTTTTCTCACTAGACAATATTGTTTGATAAAATGTTTCTGCGTTTGAAAATCGACGATCGATAGCGGATCTCCCCGTGTGCACCGGTTCTAAAACAAAGATTGGATAAATAACGAGATCATTAGATCAATCAATTACACCACTGGTACGAAACTATATATTGAGAACTCAACTTGACGTAACAACCGAGGCCTCGGTCACACGTGACCGTTGTTTTTATTATTATTATTATTATTATTATTATTATTATTATTATTATTATTATTATTATTAATTTAAGGATCGTACGTAAATCTGCGATTTTTGCCTGATATGGCTGCTCGAAAACGGTCGTGAAGCCGATGGGACTGAAAGTGTATCGTGAGATAGGAATAAATCTGACGTTCTAGTCGCCCGTGTGAAACGTAACTTTTCGTTTCTCGCCTAGGCCGACCTTTCTGCCCAGATTTTAAGCGATTTATAGGCCGAACTTTCTTCCCCGATTTTAAGCAATTTTTGTTTTGGTAAAATCAGGGGTAGAAGTCTTCCTATATACTTTCTTCGTAGCAAGATGTTATGACATTTTCTCAGAAGTTCAGCGATCGTTTTAACCATCTATTTCTTATCGCTGACGTCTTATATTTTGTTGATATGCTTACCTGATCTTTTAAATTTATAAATCCATCGTCACCAAGTTGCGACATGACGTGACATAATTCCATTCATATAAGACGTAATTTCAAGCTACCCATCATTTTTATTTTTTTATTTTCCATTTTGAACATAAGAAAATCTAAGATGTTCGCTGATTCCTTGATCAAAAATGCATATTCATTGCCCAGTTTCCAGACACGATATAGGTAAATACCACAAAAAACATAGGTATACTCCACTGACATTTTTAATTCTTAAAAGACCTGCTACGCCATATTGGAGCTTCCAGACACTAAGTTAATACCTGTTTATCCTTTGAAAAAATTATTATATCGATAGATTGATTAACACCAAAAAGTCAATCGGAAATTAAGCAGAATAAGTCCAATGCTAGGTAGGTCTATACTCTCCCGGTACCTTTGAGGATTTACAAGAAACAAAAACTAGGGCAGGGATTCCTCCTGGAAGTCCTGAGAGGCCATTTTGAGTCCAGAAGCTACATTATGAGATGTTTCCGAATCTTGTAATGACCAGTATATCGTACTCATTTGTGCTTTATGGCGAGTGTCGGGTAATTAGGTAAAAAATATTTCTGTTCTAAAGATTGCTTTAAAAATAATTTGATCAGCACGACATAACATGAACTCATCAATCCGGAGACACAATGAACCTTTCTATAATTTAATGATTTAAGTCAGTTCAAATTTATCTTTAGGGATGAATGAGTTAACTCGAAACAATATAACGAACTTTAACCATATAATTTTGAACTTTGTGGTTTGAAGAACTCAAACCTTCCTTTTAATGACTTTCTGTGGATAACTTGAAATGTTTTATGAAATAAGAAATATAAATTTGTATAGAAGCGTATTGCTTTCACAAGTAAGATAAAAATAATATCTCGAGTTATCTACAAATTTGAAAAAATTTGCGAAGCTATTAATTACGGATATATTAACCTGCCACTGTACATAATCTATTACATTTCTTGATATTTGTCATTACATATCGAAATAAATGTTCAGATAGCGATATCATCTGCCGTTCCGTACAAAAGAATCTAATACTGCCGTCACATGCATATTCGGAGTCAGCATGAAATAGGCAGAACCAACCGGAAAACAAAACTCAGGCTACATTCCGGAGGGAAATCAAATTGACATCTATTCTTACAGCTTTGTAAGAGTGCGGTTCGAATACTGTACGAATTCACTTCAAATGAATTCTAGAATTCAAACGAATATGGTTGGAACATTCAAGAATTCAAACAGAAATTACCTCGAATATTTAAAATTTACTTCGAAAGCAGCGCAAATGTCCCGATCGTATCAAGAATGACGCTGGATTTTTTCCGATAGGGTACAAAATGGTTCTGAATCGAGATTATTTCCATCAGTACATGTCCAATTGTTATTGACTCAGAGACAGGTGCTGAGGCAATTTCATCAACAGGGCCAGGTGCCTGCTCTTCATGTTGTTGAAGAGCACCTCTGCCCCGTTGGTGACCGGTGCCATCAGATGTACGTTGTTCGATATTTCTCCACAACGGATGCTCCTCAATAGTTTTGAACATGAGCAAAATATTCGGACTGGCCACAAGAATGGATCGGAATATTCGGAATGCAGACAGAATATTTAGAATGCACTTCGAATATCCAGGAATATACCATGAATTTTCATTCCGACGACATTCCTGCTCATTCTACCCCTATTGTGACTAGGGTATAACCGTCATCTGAATACGTACGTGTTTATGTGTGTTTCTTTGTATGTAATATTTTCATAATTCTGATAATAAAAAACACATACAATTTTGAGTATTTTAATGAAGACCAAGATAAAGATTTATGTAGCGCCACCAGATAAGAAGATAGTTTTACGCTAGGAAAAACACACGCGGCTTTTATGGAATTCCGAAGATAAGCATATAAGCATACCTAGTAATATTCAATTTGTTTTTTGTTTTTCTTATTGGTCTTCTTTGTTTGTGTTTTTTTTTTGGTTTTTGTTTTGTTTTGTTTTGTTTTTTGTTTTTGTTTTGTTTGTTTATTTGTTTGGTTTTTTTAGGGGGTTACGGTAGAGGTTGCCGTTACATTGTGTATCTAAAAGTTATAAATTATGCACGTATCATTTCAAAGTAGGCTATGTTGCATGTTAGTCTCCTAGACGTATATTTTTCAACAAACTAATGGTTTAAAATATTTTCTGATGGGTAAACGCGAAGGCCATTTCTACAGAGAATGTACAGTGCGGCGGCTCGTCTATTTCGTTATTACACGTGTGACGTCATAGTGTGTTTGACGTCAACACAATTGAAATAACGTTAAAATTATTAGAGCCTCAAATGCGGCCCTCTGGCACTCAGAGGAGTATAGCTAAAGCCGCAAATGAGGCTCTCTGGCACCCCAAGGGTTAAACACACGAACGGTGGTGTGTGATTTCTAAGACTTCAAAAGGAATATTTTTCAATCATTATTATCATATCAATGAAGTAAAAGCAACTACAAATTTTCAATTATCTGAGATAAAACTTATGTTGAGATGGGTTTTGTTGGTAATTGTGTAGTGTGTGTGTATATATTGTGACTTATGGCATGTTGTTATATTATTCTATTTTGTTGTTGTTTATTTGTAGGTTTGTTTATTTGTAGCTTTGTTTATTCGTAGGTTTGTTTGTCATTTTACTTTTTTTTCGTTTATTTTCTTTTAGGTCATCGTATCATAAATTAAAGTGTGCATGGACTATAAACGAATCTACTGTGACAAACGGAACACTAATTGAATAGCTCATTGTCTACTTATTTAAATTTTGTGGTATCTTGTGTTTTGATTGGCTTATACTTGTCCAGTAACATGCATTATTTAATATATCATAATTTTGTATGGCGACACACCCCCTGAATAACTACGCCAACCCTCAAACTTTCTGCCGTCTTGGTTTATGATTAAGTTCAAATTCAGTTACTGTGGAAACTGTTTCCAAATTTTACAAATAAACCTACTAATGCCATGTGCCTATACACAAGCATTTTCCAAGATGACAGACCCGCATCGGTAAACCTGGGTCACGTGTTGACTGTTGCTATGCGGATGATTCAAATTCAGTCTTGACTTTATGTAAAAAAAGGAAAAACTACATGACAGCCTATTTATTTTAGATACACCTGTATAGTTATATCAAATTATAAAGAATGAAACTGATTTGTACCTATGTTACAAAACTTTGTATTTCGTTTTACTTAAGCTTCATTCCTTATTTAAATTATTGTTGTGTTAATTTATTCAAGAATGTATTTAAAAAAAATACCATATATATTATTGAATTATCTCCCTTTTTGTATTATTCTTTGACCTATGTTATTGACGATATTAAAATAGCTAAAATGTTCCGTTCTTTCACATTGTCTGTGCAAGTAATGTTAACGTTATTGTATAATATTAAATCAATAAAAAAAAATAAAATGAAAGCTGTAAAGATTATTTGATAGAGTCGGACTTGCGTATTTCAAAATGTTTCTCAAGTTAAATTCACTTGTATACGACCTCTCCCCTCTTTTTAACCTCCACCTGAGGATATTGCAATATTTAATGACGCCATCCCGGATAGCACATCTGTAACTTTTAACTTATGTTGTAATTTATCACGCAAATGTACCTTCCCTCGATAACACTACTGCAAGAAAGTCAAATTTAATTAATCAACGGTTTAAGAAAGGCAAAAACGAAACAAATGCTCTGTATTGGATTCATTTTATTTAAAACAATAGATAGGAAAAAGGGAAAGACAAGACATACCTTTATAAAAGGTTTTCACTTTAATACAATGTGGATTGACATCTTTTAGTTTATAAACCTACCTGAAAAGAGTTTTCATGACCTTTGCAATTAAAAGATTTTGTTAGTCAGGTTTGATGAATAAATGCTTTCAGTACATTGATTTAATGCGTATCTTGTCGGATATAAATACATTGGTTACATCCGGTGGAGTTGCGCACTTAAGCATTCATCGATCGATTTACATACGGTTAATCACAGTCACGTTCACAATTTCGGCAGAACAAAAAAATAATAAAAACTTTCGTAAGGTCTTTACCCATATAATACAGGAAGACAAATGAGAGTTAGAATATATTTGGCAGACGACCGCAGTCTAGGTGACTTGGGGCAAAATTATCCAATGAACGCGAAGAACCCCAACAATAATAGATTATTCAACATCAGTTTTGACCAATGGACCAACGTTTCACATCCGTTTTTTATCAGTTCCGATGCGTTCTTTGTCAGTTATCGTACGTTGAACAAACGTTACATATCCGGTAGTAGTCCGGTCGTGTATTAGGTCCACCATACAAGAACGAATGTTAACAGGACAAGAACCGAATAAAGAACGCACGAGTAACGAACAAATCGAACACCAGCGCATTGCAACCATACACTCTAACGGACAACTTTGTACGGTGGTGTATGTTTCAAATTTTGAACATGTTTAAACCTTCCGCCGGATGGAACGTACATCGCCGGACAAGAAACACAGACGCCGTATAAGGAACGGAAAAGAAACGTATGCGAACGTACAGGAACGGATTGTGTTATACGTTCGACGTCCGTTAGCGCTATATGGTGTAGTGTGACGGTAGCTTTACTGGGGAAATGCTTTTAGTATGCCTACTTCCTAGTTTTCTTTTCTTCGGATGAGTCTTCTGAAAATCGCAGGGTAATTGTTTGGAGCACAAGGCGCATAGAAAAGTCTTCTAATAAAGCGAAAGCGAAAGCCTCCGTGGTCGAGTGGTTAGAACATAGCGCTTTAAATCACACGGCCTCTCACCTCTGGTTCGAATCCCGCTAGGGTCATTTCGAATTAAGTGGGAAAGTTTGCCAGTTTTCTTGCGAGTGGTCGGTGGTCTTTACCCGGGTAACCGGGGTTTCTCCTCCACCAATAAAAACTGGACGCCATCATATGACTGAAATCATTGTCTCAAACATTTGCTTTCTGTGTATGTACACAGGTTTTTCGTGGACAACTTCACACGAGTTAAGTGTTTCAGTTGAATTTGGAAAATATATCGTGAGACCAACATTATATTTTATTACTATTTCATAAAAAAAGTCAATAGTTACAATGGCTACCCCCAAAGCCAGCCCGGGCCATTTTTCATGTAAATTCTACTTTTATTTTTAAATCCTGATAAAAGACTTTTACGTTCTTATCTGTAGTCTTTGTCTGTGTTCTTAATCAAAATAGATTGAAAATATTTTTTATAAGATATTTATTCCTCGAAATACTCAAAGTTGGGTCCCGGTGTCAATCCATTTATAATACAATTTGAAACAGGACTATATTTTTGTTTGTTTATTGTTATCTAACGTCCCACTCAAGAATATTTCACTCATAAGGAGACGTCAAAGGGCTTCAAATTTTGGCCTATGCTCGGCACTTACGGCCATTGAGGTTCTTTAACATGCCGACACCTACTGTGACACGGGACGTCCAGTTTTTACTGTCTCATCCAAAAGACAGGAAACCAACCAGCCGCCGGCTGGACTCGAACTCACGATCCAGAGTCGAACGCTACGGACTGAGCCAAGCCGGCTCGAAACAGGACTATATAATGTTCTTTAATTTCAATACTATTGCAGATCATGGCAATATGGTATACATTGTGCTATATAACACCAGTCTGTAGAAGTGTTAAAGGGGAAAACAGTTTGTATTTTGTTTATATTAATTGGGTATACATCTTTTTTAAGGTCTGGTCAGTTAGAATGTAAACCACATATAAGTTAATCGGACAGTAGTCGTTGTTAGAAAGTTAAAGTGGGTTTTGTCATAGTTGTACTCACCAGAAATATATCCTGAATAAAAACATTTTAAACAGCATTGTCAGGTAAACTAGCAAAATATTCATCCTTTGATGAAACTGGATCGAAATCATTTATCTTTAATGCACACAAACGTTTCATTAACTTTATTTCAAATCAGCTTTGTGACACAATTTGCATGCTGATTCCTTTCTGTTTTAACATTATATATTTTTAACATATAGAAATAGACACATGCATATATATATATATATATATATATATATATATATATATATATATATATATATATATATATATATATATATATATATATATATATACATTTGACACAATTAATGAGTTTCACATATTGATTTTTGCTGTATAACCGATGAGTTTTAATAAGTTTTTCTATTAATTTTGTTTGTCAAAATTTATTTCTTTTGTGTATATTTGTGGAAATGGAGGTACTCTTTCTTTCAATAAAATTTGACTTGTCATTTTATGATTTTGCCTACAGAAAATGTTACAAATAGTTATTTTGTAAATGAAATGTTCGTTCGAACCATGTTTTATACCTCTATCACTTGATTTGCATTTTCAAGAATTTAAGAATTTAAAATAAAATTTCGATCGTTCGTACCATAATTTTCTAAAGAAAAGTCCCAAAGAATTAAATTGGGGTGGTTTTATACGTATTCATTTTTTATTGTGACGTAATCAACATCTGTGTTTATAACTAAATTCGACTATATATATATATATATATATTCCCATGATTTTAATAATTTTGTAGAGTTTCATCACTTAAAAAGAAAGAATTTGGAATGAGCCTCCTTTTGAGTAACGTCCCGCAATCCCCAAAATTAATCAACGGTAGCTTCGCAGCTCTTTTTGACAACAATGACGTGATGGTAGAATATGCAAAGCAGATTACAAACAGTGATTTCAATGGTCGACCGATTCGCCTATCGCCTCGTCGTCGTGTAAAACTCCGAGATCAAAACAAACAACAGAGCCTTGACTACACCATAACATCTGGCAGACGATACCAAGGGAAATTTAAACAGGGTTCACTAGATTCGAAAGTCGAGGAAATTCTTGAGATGTCGTCACAGAGAGACGAGAGACAAAATGGTCTCCATCAGATCGATGACCTGAGCGAGAATGAAATTGACACGGAAGATATATCTTATGCCGTCCAAACAAAACTTCGCATCGAAGTCCCGGATATAAATATATCAAAGGATGACATTCGCACAGAAGGGTTTTGCCCACATTGTGGACATTTTTATGAGATGTAAATGATTAATACGAGTGACAAAAATGTTTATCGCGGATTGAAATATACCAAAAAAAATGAATTGTTTCCCTTGATTTTTATATTATTATCTTTATCGAAATGCATGGACCCTTTCAACCCTACAGATCATAATAGACTGTATTAAGCAATAGAAAAGCGCATACCACTCAGATATTCAGGGGTGAAAGGGTTAACTGACGCCGAATTATTTTACAGGAGTTTCAAGGATTGTGTATTTAGATATATCATTCGATGTGTGAAATATCTGTATTTAGGATTAACCAGTATACCTCTATAAGTGATGTTTTCTTTCTTTATTTCTATAGTAATTTTATGTTATCTGAAAATTAAATATGACAGTTTTTTGTTTCGATTTGCTATCGACAAGTTGATTCCGAGAAACACATAATTGAAATCACGCATTTAATGTGTGCCCTAAGAATAAAAGAACTGTATTCCGACAACACGACCTTGATGATGATGATGATGATGAAGGAGATGATTAATATTATTATGGTAATTGTTATAATGATGACGTGATTAATGATGATGATGATGATGATGATGATGATGACGACGACGACGATGATGATGATGATGATGATGATGATGTATATTTGTTTATGTGTTTGTTTTAGCGTTGTTTTATAACCTGTTAATGTATTTAAATCATCATAAGATGAAGATGACAGGTGTTTTACGCCACACTCAACAAACCTTAACAAACATAGTGGCTGTTTTGATGGGAGAGGTGAGGAGGGGGTATTCTACAGCAGACCAATACACAGAAAGAATTGTTTTCAGTACAAATTAACAACAGATGTTAAATATAACAAACCAAACCATTAGCCGCTCTTGAAGTGAGGTTATATTGTTGTGGAATCTCGTTGTGTCGAAATCGGATGAATCAAAATTCCGGTTATGTCATTGTTAAAAGATCGGTCCCAGTTTTGATTTTTATACGTTAATTATAATGTTGCTTGTCTCGAATTCTAGATATCTCGAAGTTAAAGGGGTGGTCCCATGAACTTCGAAATAACGAGATTCCACTTGTATTATACTTGAAGTATCCACCAATCACAATATTGTAAGTGAGACCGTATAAACGTTCCGTGTTTATTTTGTGAATCATCAGGGCCAAAGGTCAGCATACTCACTCAGTTCTCATCTGACATTTTATGAAATCACAATTTGCATCTGGAGTTTTTATATTATTCAAAAATCGTTATTTTGATCTTTGTACGTGCAGCAACTGCATAGTAAAAGTAGAAAGGAAAAAAACCAGCTTGATTGTTTAGTGAATGTGAAGATTCTGGGGCCCAGGTGTCTCATAATTATCTATAGTTATAACATATTTCCTGTGCGACTGCGCAAATAAGTTAAAAATTGAATCCGATACAGCACGTGTCTAGTATGTTAATTTTCAATGTGTTGAATATTGTTCCTGGCCGACAGTATAGATTTTCAGTGTATGTTATTGGCAACATCGATGAATAAAATTGACAAACCTATATTTTCTTGCATTTGTTTATTAATCTTGTCTCTGTATTTTGTCAATTTAATATTCATATTGTATTTAATTCGCCATATAACAAATAACCATACGTGATGAAGTAGTTTAAGTCGAAATATGAAAACCACAAAGTATGATGTGAAAAATAATTACCGGAAAGACAGATCATGAAACAATATACAAATCAGGTCAGAATAGGGTCAACATTGACTTCTAAAAATCGAGAGACGAGATCAGGAGCCATGGAGAAGTAACAATATATACATACAGTTTATGAATTGTTGTTGTCAGTACTGACGTCATTAATGTATTTTAAATTGTTGATATATAGGCATGTAAAGGTGATATAGTAATACATATATATATATATATATATATACTCTAAATCCGCGAATTTTCACCAGACTTTATTTTCGCCTACACAAAATCTAAATTTATTCGCGATATTGATATTTTCGCAATTTCAAATGCCCATTCCGTCATACTATTGTCATTCTTTATTACGCGATTTTTGCGAAAAAAAAATAATTTTGAATTTTATTTTTGCGAAGAAGAGCTCTCGCAAAATTACGCGTAGATAAAATTCTCGTGAATAAAACCGGCTTTACAGTAAATATATATATATAACTCTAAAACAAACAACACTGTATATCCTATGGATCTAAGCAAATAGATACAAGTCATGAAACGAATTATATAAAGCACTAAAATGACTAACGACACGGACAAAATTGAAGTCAAATTTTCAGTACGACCTGTCCCTTCTTCAGGACTAAAAGATTCCAATAACATAAATAACACACGCATTAACATCACACGGAAACGCACACACACACACACACACACACACACACACACACACACACACACACACACACACACACACACACAACCGGAGTACGAATGAAATGCTACATGTTATATGGTTAATAAAATTAAAAAAAAAAACAAATAACCATAAAACTTAAACTGAACTAAAACGAAAAGGAGATCTAGAAATGAACAAAACTAAGTGAAAATAGCAAGAAACTACAAAATTAATTAAATCTGGTTGTTCAAAGCACGTCAAATTTACATCAAACGTGAAGCTAAAAATAATTATTTTTGTTCATTCCAGCTCGATAATCCGACCAATTTGAATCAATCAGTGAGGTGGTCATAATAGCGACTTTGATAAATAATATACACTTCAGCTGAAGTGTCAATGAACTCGTATCACACAACAGATGCAAACGAATACATCTTCAGTTTCATTCTTTTCTCCAATTTAAAACTAACACATTTTCATTATTTTTTATATCACAGACATACAAAGACATCAGTATACACAATTTGTGTAGTTTATCATGAAAAAATAGTATGGCAAAAAAAAAGCATTTTTCTTTGATAAGAAATGTCAGGTTTTTTTTTCTATACGTCGACTCACTCCGAAGTGAGCTAGTGACCTACCCATGGTTGTGTCCCTTTTTTCTATAAGTCGGCTCAGTGCGCAATAATTGAGCCATGAAGTGACCTTTTTCGACATCGGTGTTAGGTCAAAATATGTCGAACGTCTGGTGACAACTCCAAATACAAATCAACTACTCTCTGGTTGTGTCTTCTAACCCTAACCATGCAAATAGCGGAAGAACCTCGGTTTGAAGTAAAATTGAAGAAGTACCAATCAATAATATAAAAAACTCAAATCCATTATAACACGACGAATTATATGTTCAAATGGTCTCAACATGAAGAACAATTACGAATCTAAAACGGGATAAGACCAGGCGTCCGGAAGGATTCAGCGTCTTCTGCTGGCATTCCACATCCGTCGCAAATGTTTCATCTTGGAAGCGATGCGTGCGTAGACATGGTAGTGATATCGTAAAATCGTGATATCGTAGGGTTCCTATTCCTATTATCATAGGTTCAGTCCCATGTACCTCCATATTTCAAATTAAAGACCACGCCTTGCATTTCATATAGCTATACATCTACACAACACTTTCACGTGTTCATGTGAATCATCTTTCTTCAAATATAATCCTATCGGGTATGTCATCAACGGCGACGTTTCTTTTGTTGAAAATGAAACCCTAAAAATCTAATTTTAAGAGGTCCAAAATACTGAGAAGCCCGTTCCTTTAATTGGCGTCAGAATTTCAGTTTAGTTATAAATTCTGTCGAAGATTATTCCAGTCGATGGGCCAAACATGAAGACGTGGAACCAGACACTTTGTCTGAATGGCTGAAAGCCATACGATGTTAATAAAATCTCGTATTCGGAAACTTAAAGGAACTATGAAAATACGTTATCCTTCTGTATTTAGTGATCCAGAAGTGGTAACCGAGCTAGATAGATTACATACTGGTCCCAGCAGACAAAACCTCAAATAATATAGTTTTTACGAGTTGATGGAACATCAACACAGTTATGTCATGCTAAGTTGTTTATTGGGAACAAGTCAAAGTACATTTTGCAGTATGGGGTTAATAACATATTATATTGAAGGAAAATTACACATGTATGTGAATATCAGCAACATAAACTAAAATATGTAAGTATAAGTATATATAAGTAACAATTCGCTGAAAAATATAGGTCTACAAGACTTGTTGAAATATATGCTATTTAAGGTAAGTTTGGCATCCTTTATGAATTTAAGATATTATAAATTTGCTTTAGAATGTTTATTTTTCATTTTTTTTACCATTATACTCTTGTGATAGAATTGACATTTGATGAGAAACACTTGGCAGTCTTTGAAGTGGGGAAAATGTTTTACATGCACACGTATTGACCTAGAGATTTAAAACTACTGATGGGAAGTAGAGCGTAAGGGTACAATACCGCCCTATCGCATAGAAATTTAATATCGATGAAACCATGTTTATAAGCACACGATTTTATAATCATATCGCAGATTTATGTAGTTTGTTGCATAATAATTAAACCATCAGTACTCACGTTAGGCGAAATGTCTGTCGATTTTTAATTACTTTTTTTGTAAAACCTAATTTTTTCCGCATTAAAAGTTATTAAAACTCGAACTATAAGCAACTCTCGTGTGATATAAATGGTAAAAAAATGTGAAAAAATTGTGATATTTTCATTTGTCAGTATTATTCTTATTTGAGGTTTTTGCTAATTAGGAAACTCTGGAAATAACATGCCTTTTATCAGTAAAATAAAGGCTGATTGTGACAGTATATTAAACATTTACAACAAGACAGTAGTATCCTTTACAGACATTAACTTGCAATATATTTCAAGCACGTGACACAATGTATATTTTTTTCCAGTATACTGAGTGTAATTATACCTCATTTAAAGTTACGATTGCCATCAGCTCATATCAGTACCTGTCAGTATTTGTAAGGAGGCACATTACTATAATTGTTTATAGAAGAACTAAGGTTTAATACGAATTCTGGTAATCCTATGTACACACGTATCTCACTTTCAAAGGACGAAATCCTTCAAAAAAAAATCACGTGTCCGTTTTACGTTCTTTTTACGATGCACCAACAGCCGATACTGATTTTGAGGTACCAATTTTATACTGGATACCTAAACTTCACAAAACCCCATATATGCTGATGTATATAGCAGTTCTACCAAACCTTTATTTCTACTCCTTACCAAGATACTAAACGCCGATAAGGAGACACTTCAGTAGTACTGTACAGTTGCTTATTTCAGAAGCGGTGTAAATCAAATGTGGATACTTAAAAATTCTTAACAATATAAAAATCTCAGATATCAAAGTATAAATCATTAGGCTGTCCAGGATATAGGTGCAAATCTGGTAAAAATGGACAAACACAGACCTCTTGAAAGTAAGAGGTGGGATCAGGTACCATTGAGGAGGAAGCATCCCTCTTCGATGCTACTTTTCAGATTCACAGTATCAAAACATACGACTTCCCTACTCTTTACACAATAATTCCACATAAAAAATTACAGGAGAGACACTTTAGCATCATAGACAACTATTTTTTTTTCACTAAAAGTGGTACCCGAAAATTTAAATACATACATACGCATTGTATCAAAAACCACTCCGATTCTACACATAAATACACTGAAGTTGATATAATTTTTTTTTTGATTTTCTAATATACAATGTATTTGTAATGTTCGGAGACAACGGGTCTTTCAACAAACTGTCGGAATTCCTATGGGACCCAATTGTGCTCCTTTATTGGTGACCTGTTCCTTTATTCATACGAAGCAGACTTCATTCAGAATATAAAGAATATCGACGTTTTGTCAATTAATAATGGCAATTTTCATACATATGTCAATGCTATATATCGTGGCGAACTAGAAATTTAAGATACAATAGAATCAAGCACATACGCTTCGTACTTAGACATTTTACTTAATATAAACACAGACTGGAAAGTAACAACTAAGCTATACGACAAACGCGACGATTTCAGCTTTTCCATCGTTAATTTTCCACATTTAAGTAGTAATATCCCTCAGTCACCCGCATTTGGAGTTTATATTTCACAAATGATCCGATATGCCAGGGCGTGCACAACATTTCATATACAGAGGTAAACTACTAACTGACAAATTATTGACCAGGTATATCGAAAACCGCGTTTGATGTCAACGTTCCGCAATTTTTACGGTCGGTATAATAGTCTTGTTTTCGATTACTCGGTTTCACTAAGTGACATGTTGAGTAACCTGTTCGTTGGCGGTTGTTGAGACTGTCTGTATCAATTGTGACGAGGATTCGTTCCTCACGTATTTCATTTTGATTTGACTGTGGACTCATGGCGGGTGTGACCTGTCGACAGGGGATGCTTACTCCTCTGTGGAACCTGATCTTACCTCTTGATTTCAAGAGGTTCGTGTTGGTCCATTTGTTACTAGATTTAAACCTATATCCTGGACATCCTAGTGATTTATACCTTGGTATCTGAGACTTTTTATATATGTAATATAAAAAAAACCCATTCCGGACAGAAGGGATATTTCGGAAAGTAAATTAACTATTATACACTCGGTCATTGTTAACATCTGCCTTTATTTTATGTGTTGTATCAAAGATAGGTCTCCGGTTGTGTATTTACGTTAAGAAATACAACGCGGGATTGTTCTTGGAAATAATTAATGAGATATATGATAAATTGCCGGGAATGATTTTTCCGACACCGCGTGAGATGAGTTTGTAATAACCCGAGATACCAGTGGCGGTACATGTGCGATTAAGGTTCTCCGAATGTCTGACCCAGAGTTCACTTGCATATAGTCCGATTACATTAGATAAATGCTGCAATACCCAGACAATAGTTATTTAGTGTCTGAAAAAAAATCAGACTTTACGAATTGAAATCTCAACAGATGTAGGTAATTTCGTTATCGGCGATATCGGAGATAGCGCGCTCGACTCTTGATCGTGAAGTCGTGAGTTCGAGTCCAGTCGGCGACAGGTTGGTTTACTGTCCTGCGAATGAGACAGTAAAAACCGAGATCCTGTGTGGCAGTAGGTATCGGCACGTTACGTAACCCTCACTGCTCAATGGCCGTAAGTGCCGAGCATAGGCCAAAATTTGAAGCCCTTCATCGGCATATGGTGACGTCTCCGTATGAGTGAAATATTCTTGAGTGGGACGTTAAATAACAATAAACAAACAAAACAAATACGAAAAAAAAAAAAAAAAAACCAAAAAAAAAAAACCAACAAACAAAAAAAAAAAAAACAATAAACAAACAAAAAAAAAAAAAAAAAAAAACAAATAAGACAAAGAAAAAAAAAAAAAAAAAAAAAAAAAAAAAAAAAAACAAAAAAAAAAAAAAAAACAAAAAAAAAAAAACAAAAAAAAAAAAAAGAAAAAAAAAACAAAAAAACAAAAGAAAAAAAAAAAACAAAAAAAAAAAAAAAACAAAAAAAAAATAAAAAAAAAAAAAAACAAAAAAGACAAACAAAAAATAACAATAAACAAACAAAACAAATACGCAAATATAGCGTAAATATGGCGTATCCATGCCTACAGTAAATCGATAGTCACGTGATAGGAAGAGAAAAAATATATAGAATAATAGCTGATTAATTACGAAGCAGAAGTAGTGCTATTGCATTATTTCAAAATGTATATCGGGAGCTTACTTCCGAACTCCTAGTCATCGCCAACATTTAGCCCATGATCGCCCTTGGGTAAACAAAAAATTGTAATCAAATTTTTCTTATTTTTTGCTAATGAACGTATGAATTAATAGAATAAATAATCTGGCACATTTGTGGGTATGTAAGGGATACTTACACATGCAAGAGATACACCCTTTTCAGAACTTCGATTCTTGTCATCAATTGTCCAATTCATCATTAACAAAACAGTCCTTTACTATTTTTCTGACTAACTTGGCAAAATTTTACCAAACGTCATGGTATCAATGTGTTTTATGCTTTTATTAGAGTGGGTGGATAAAGAAGATGAAAGTTTGAAAATTGTGACCCCTCAAAATGCTAAATTTTTATAACACCTAAATCTTAAATTTGTTCACTGTAAAAAATTTGGTCATTAATTTTTTTTTCTGTAAATGATCAATTCAGAATGGCTAACAATTATTTAAAGTCAATAAAACAAGTTGTGGATATATAACGAAGAAATAACACCTTGAAATTTAGTACTTTTTAACAAAAAATATTTAGGAGAAGACTGTACCATCATTTGACCTTGAGCGTGATCTTGAACATGACCTTGACCTTAACTGGGCGATGCACCTCATTATAATGAACCTTCCCTGTAATTTTCAGAAAAGTACCATGTACAACAAGAAAGTAATGATAATTTATGTCAAAATGTGACTGTACCCATAGAAACAGACACAGGGACATAAAAGATGCCCGACAACGTGAAACTGTGTTTCAGAGCTGACACAAAAACACATGACTGTTAAATTTATTTTTTCACAAAGAACAACTTAATTTACTTCTAAATGTGAATTTACCATTCAATTTATGTTTTTGTGGACCAATTTGTGCCATCTGTCATTTTTGTTTAGATTGCCAACATAAGTTTCAGTTTATATTATTATATTTACATTCTGGTCACGTGACCGGATGCCCTTCTTTCCCTCAAACATCACAAACACCTTGATCTGAGGTCGATAGTTTGTTTTTGTTCCCAATTAATTTCCATTTCCATTTCAATTTCCACACTGTAAAACAACAATAACAAAAATAAGTACAAGTGTTCAGACATAGAAGTCAATAAATTAAGTGACTTGAAAAATATTCTTTTCGAAATATACAATAAGTGGAAATTACACATTTCACGAGCCGACCTGGCTCAGTCGGTAGCGTGCTCGAATCTTGATCGTGAGTTCCAGATCAGCAGGCAGCAGGCTGGTTTCCTGATTTTCGGATGAGACAGTAAAAACCGAGGTCCCATGTCACAGTAGGTGTCGGCACGTTAAAGAACCCTCACTGCCCAATGGCCGTAAGTGTCGATCATCACGAGGCCAAAATTTGAAGCCCTTCTACGGCATTTGGTGTCGTCTCCATGTGAGTGAAAGATTCTTGAGTGGATCGTCAAACAAACACACTACTATAGAATCATTCCATGCATATACGTGTTAAATACAGAATACACAATAACGGAATAATATGGTTCTGTGCAAAATTAACTTCTTATTAATTAATGTTCGGTTTTGTACCTCTCCAAAGTAATATAAATAATACAGGTACATTGTACATACATTTCAAAAAGCCGGTATGAAATATAATTAATCTTATATTAACTGATGAGTTAACAATATTTTACCAAATTCAGTTAATTTAAATAATTCAATTAAATTCATATTCAACATTGACAAAAACATGAAATGGATCAAGGTAGATAATGAACTATTGTAATTTATTAGACATAACATATGTCTTTAAAGTTAACATACAAGTCAAATCAATAGCTATTTAAAATACAAAATTACAATGATACTATCATGATGCTTGTATAATAACAATTAACAAAGTTGTTCTTCCTAAAATTCAATATATGTCTAGATTCCTAAAGACAATGGAAAGTTTAAACCAAAAATAAAGAACCAATAGAAATTCAAAGGTATGAACTGGACAATGGTTTAGATCACAAAGAAAGATAACTCTAACAGAATAAACGTATGTGGCACCAAGAGTTATTCCTCTTGTACATGTATAAACATTCAATATTCGTGTAATAAAAAAATTGTGCCTGAACGACAATTTTACACATATTAATATACATTAAATATATAAAAATAGATATTTCAGAAAAAAATTCTCTTGCACAAAGTTATAACCTTTTCATTAATTGCGCTTCTAACTGTTACTATGTTTGAAAGTAATTTAAGTTTAAAATTTTAAAAACGATTTTCACTCGTAACGGCAATAAATATGAAGTATATAAATATGCTCCGTAATATTCTAGGAAACCTCAGACAAATAAGTTCATTTAGGTTATGGCCATCTTATACCCATTACAACTCATATCTAAGTGGATTTGCTGGTTCGTATCCATATTGTAGCTGAATCCAAGGACGGATCCAGGAATTTTCAATTTTTTTTAATGTGTAATAAAAGTACCTTTATGGACAATAAAATCAATGAGTTATTAATGATAAGATTTTTTTAGAATTATAATGTTTTTGAAACAACAATCTATCAGTGTAATATGTAATATATATATATTATATATATATATATATATATATATATATATATATATATATATATATATATATATATATATATATATATATATATATATATATTATATATATATATATATATATATATGGTGATAACATGCCCACCACGCGAATTACGGGTGGATAAGTCCGATGAGCGATAAATAATTTGAAAAACCCCGATTATGTCGCTTGTCAAGATCGTGAATTATTTTTAAAGCAGCATTAGCGGCGGATAGGGCGTGATTTTTTCTTTAAGTGATTATATATCCTTATATAAAGATATAAAGTTCTCATTAATTATGCTTGCACATATTCGCTTGTTTAAAAGTTTTATGAATTTAAAAATAATAGATATTATTAGTGGGCATGTATAAAAAAAAACCAAACGGTATTGTGGGAAATATTCATACCGTCCTCATATCGGAATGTTCGTAGACATGCGTAGCCATTTGTTTTAATCCTAATGGGATAAAACGTAATCAGGTGAATCCAATCTACCGGAATTTAGTAATTTTATTTATCTATCTGAAAAAAAAACACAAAATAAGACGGTAAAAAAGTTCGATTACTTCGGTGTCTATTTATAGTATTGCTGGTCAACTCGTACCCAAGTCCAATTTTCACCGAGTTGTTTCGGCTTTTCAGAAATATGGAAATCGGCACTTAGTGTGGTTGAATCGGGACTTGGAAACAACAGTTTTGGCATGTGTTTATATTAGAAACTTTGAAAATGTTCATAACGGCTCCAATTAAGATTCATCTCAATGAGTTCTAAAAAGTAATTTTTATGAGCAAATCTATTAATTTAAGTAAAAAATCGGATTACTGAATTAATTTACATTCCATATATCTATTTAAGTATACTTAAATAGCTATTATTGCAAATTGCTATTAAACATTATATTAGACAAACAGGCGTTCAGATGTAATAAAAAGAACTTAAAATCTAAATTAAACGATTTAGTAATTACAAAGAAAATGACGAAAATGTGACTCTGTGAGGCCACATCCTCATTCTATCTGGCAATTAAAATATAACACACACACACACACACACACACACACACACACACACACACACACACACACACACACAGAGAGAGAGAGAGAGTAGTAGTTAGTAGTCTACTAAAAGTGTAAACTCGAATTATTTATGAACATTCTACACAATGCAGAATTGATATATATGCTTGCATAAAATTACCTTGGACGCAATTGCCGCATCACTTGCACTTCCCGGAATTACTTGAGTACTAAATCACCACAAAAGAAAATATAATATAGACCTATGAGTTCTGCTGTATGGTACCGATGTCACTAAGTGTCAATATGCATAATCTCACAGAGGTGCCGAGAGAGCCGTCGTGGCGGAGGTGACTGGCTTCCCCTGTTATTTGGATGAGACAGTAAAAACCGAGGTTACGTGTCATGTTGTAAATTTTGAATTTACCGAGTGAGTGTAAATACAGAATTTACAACATGACAACAACATGACACCCGTGTCACAGTAGGTACCGGTATGACATTGAGGTGTCGATTGAAGTCACTACTGTCCGTGCAGTTCACTTTGAAAATAGGAATACCTAACTTAAATTTTAAACTTTGAATCATTAGGGTTACTAAAAGTTTAATATCTTAGTGGAATTGTTGAATAACGTTTTAAATATTCTCTACCTAATACAAACTCCACTGAGATGGGTGTTTTCAACGTCGAAAATGTCTACCACCGTACCGGGTTTTGTGTGCTTACTGTGACGTCAGCCGTTCCAAAGATCCCCAGTCCTTATCAAACGTACATGAAAAATAAACCTAAATGTATTGCCAAATCTATCTAAGAGTACACAATATTACAACGATCATTGACAATCTTAGCTTTTGGGAGATTTAGAATTTAAGTAGAACAATCCCAACAAAATATAACAAAATAACTAAATATGATGCAAGGACATTTTAATTTGTATGTAACTGCTGCATACACATACTCCACATTTTTATCATGGGATGCCATCATTGTTCTTAACACCAATGATAGTATCTTGACATACGAAATCTCGTATGTGGTATCAATATATGGTAGTAAAAATAATTCTTCTATTTATGGTTATGTAAGTTTTGTCATTCAGTCGGTCTGGGTTTTGTCTTGGTACGATTCGTAATGGGTACGAGTTTTCCTTGTAACTTCACTCAAGCAGCAAATCTCGTGGACATCTACGAAGATGATCGGAAAGTAATCAGGCGCCATGTCTTCTTTCAGATTCCACGTAAAAACAAAAAATATTGATGAATTTATTGCATCTGTGCCGTATGTTTTCGACGGTAAATTGTATTGTCGGGTGATTTTTTATGGTATACAATCGTTTCATGGTTATTACACACCTTGCGAAAGAAATATTCCTAACTTAGCTAATGCTGCTTTAATATTTGTTTTGATATATTGTTATGTACAATACAAATAAATTGTTACACAAAAATGGAATACTAGAGAATTTCTTGTGAATTTTAATTTATTCATTTATTTTTTAGTTGCCTTACATTTGATATACATAATTATATAGGACATAGGCGTCGGAAGCAAATTGAAAGTGGGGGGGGGGGCTAAACCAACTTAAAACACACACACGCTAGAAGTGGGGGGGGGGGGCTAAACCAACTTAAAACACACACACACGCCTAGAAACGTCTTGGGGGCTAAGCCCCAATTTTCAACACCTATGCCTATCTTTGCCAAAAAAGTGGAGGAGGGGGGCTAAGCCCCCCTAGCCCCCCGGCTCCGACGCCTATGTAGGGTATTTTAACTTCAACAAAGTTTAATTTAGATTTAATTTTGTGCGGAACTCGGGTCCTGGCTGACAGTGGTGGGAATTGGCGGTATGGTTTCAGCGGCTCTCCACTCCATACATTTGATTGTGATGTCGTAATAACACATATGTTTGACGGGTAATTTAATTGTGATGTCATAATGGAAAAGTCTGCCAAAAAGGTGCCGTGTCAGGCATTTGGTGATAGGTCAACTGAAAACCAATGTGTATATGAAGACCGACGGAAGACTAACAGAAGACCGACAGAAATTCTGACTATATACAGTTGAGACTGTCTTAGCGACCCCCTATATTCAGTGACTTCCAGTCTTATGTGGCCATCATCAAGTCCACCCAACATTATTTTCTATATAATTGGTCTGTATTTAGTGACTCCTTGCCTTACCTGATAAGTGACCTTGGTTTTACATGCCCTATCTGTACATAAGTCCGTGTTAAGTGACTTTGAGACAACCCCTGATACCTGACAGTAAGCATCAATTACATAAACAATAGACCTAATCAAAATAAACACCTACCAGCTGAACTTATATTCTATTATCTATATCTTATCTACGTCTTATAAATACAGCAATCTTGTTGTATGTGTAAGACTAGTAACACATAGACGTGAAGAGCTACACAAATTGATGAGATAAAGAAATCCAGGTCTGTGTATAAAAATGATACATATGACACAGATTCTATAAAAGTATGCAGGTTTATTTAAAATGTATTTTTGAGTCTTTTAATTGAACATCATAGACTCAATATAGGCCTACTTATACATGTATACGCTCTATTAAGTTAGATATTCTCTATAGTATATATCGTTTAAAATGTTCTGGGCTTCACTCCCATCAAGCTAAAAAACTATATTTTGAATATGATTTAATTTTGTGGTAGCAGTTCCATTTTTAATATGAATTACATAGACACTACAGACTAACATATTTTCCTCAATTTGTGTAGGTCTTCAAGTTGTATATCAAGGGTTATTGTTCTTGATTAGTTCGTAAATACAGTTTCTACTGAGCGTACAGTAAAACTACACTTTATATACATAATACATATAACATTTTATTAAGTACAAATGTATATAGACAGTATTTCTGAAGGTCTTCTGTTAGTCGTCTGTTCGTCTTCAGTTTGACACACTCGCTGTTGCCAGACAACGGGACGCTTTGTTGACTCCAGTATGGGTTCTTCGACATAGATATACTATGCGTGCGTTACTCTTTATATCTTCTTACAAATATGTTATATTAATTGCTAGAGATCTTTTGGGGTGTTCAGTTCTGATGTCTATATCTATGTACTCAGAGTACAACATCAACTCGCTGTCTCAAATGTTTTTGTTTGGTTTAATACAACTCTATATATAGAACACATATGTCACGTGCGTTATGAAACTGACATGATGACATTGTCAACTTTAAAATGTGATGAACAGAAGATAAGTTATCTCTAGGGTATCATGGGGTTATTAGGTAAATATTCTATTCTCACGTGTACAACCCAGTTAACGTTGACCTGGATACTGATTTGCATTATTTAACAGACAGCTAATGTTTACACAAGTCATGCTTTAAACCATGACGTCTCTCACCTCTGGTCAGCACAGGTTCAAGTCCCGCTGGAAACTAAGCTGATTGTTGTGAGAATGTCTATCAGTTAATCTGCGGAGGGTTGATCGTCTCTTCCAGGGAACAATTGTAACTGGGTCTTCCACCTATAAGAACGTTACTTAAATAACTTTCTCATAAAAATTAGCTTAGGTTCTGGAGCCGGCCTGGTTTAGTCGATAGCGTGCTGAACTCTGGATCGTGAGGTCGTGTCCCGAGTCGGCAGGTTGGTTTCTCGTCTTTCGGATGAGACAGTGAAATTCGACGTCTCGTGTCACAGTAGGTGTCAGCACGTTAAAGAACCCTCACTGCTCAATGGCCGTAAGTGCTAAGCATAGACCAAAATTTGAAGCCTTTAACCGGCATTTGGTGACGTCTCCATATGGGTGAAATGTTCTTGAGTGGAACGTTACACAACAATAAACAAACAAAGAACCAAGCTTAGGTTCTGGCGGGAATCGAACCTGCATGGGCCAGAATTAAGAGACTTCCTGTAGTATACTCTAGTCATGGAGGTCCCGCACAAAATAAAGTTTCCCATGTTACCATATCCCTAGTACGTTGGCTCAGCATAATATCGAGGTCTCCATGTCATCACATCCCTAGTATTGATATCCCGCTTTCGGAACATTCACGACGTAGGTATATCGTTTAGATATTACAATTTCTATACTTTACGATATATAACTTGATTTTTTTCCGGAATGTGTGTAATAACCATGAAACTGTTGTATACAATAAACAAATCACCCGACAATACGATTTACCATTGGAAACAGTGCAGATGCAAAAACAACCATCAATATTTTTGTTGTTTATATGAATAATAAAACAAAACATGATGTCTGAATACTTTCCAATCATCTTCGTAGATGTCCACGAGATTTGCTGGTTGAGTGAAGTTACAAGGAAAACTAGCACCCAAGACGAATCAAACCAAGACAAAAATGTATACCTACTGAAGGACAAACCTTAGCCAACAGCTTACAGAAGAATTCTTTTGTACTACCATATTTTGATATCACATACGAAATTTTATATGGCAAGATATTATTATTCATGCTTAAAACAATGACGTCATACTATTGATGACATTCTAGGAGTGTGGATGATGTGTACGCAGACATTATATAAAAATTCAAAAATGTCCTTGCATCACATTTAGTTATTTTATACTAAAGTAATATTTCGCTGGGATTGTTCTATTTAAATTCTAAATTACACAAAAGCTAAGATTGTCAGTGATCTTTTCAAGACTGTGTACTATAAGATAGATTTGGCAACACATTTAGGTTTATTTTATAACATTGTATGATACTACTTTCTTTCTGAAATATACATTTACCATTTAATTCGAGCTCATCTGTTGAATTGATGAAGTATTATTGACAGAAACGGTCGTATTGAAATATGTGTTGCCACTTTTAGTAAAATTATAACTTTGGTGTTATCAATAATACTTAAAAGTTTTCGCAATTCTACTACGTATATAAATAATAAACTGTATCGGTTCTTTTTTAGTTTTGAATGTGAAAGGGAGTCACTGTATACAGTCATGCTCCAGAATACTACCCAACATTACTGAGAGGGGGATTTCATATCGTTTAACAAGATCCCGTTACCGATCGACCATAAAACTGTCTTAGTGACGTTGCAACTAAGTCAAATGTGAAATAAAATATAGAAACATTATACATTATTTTTGAAATTCAAATTAAATGTATATATAGAGTATATATAGAGTTTATGAATATTGCAAACCCTCATAGGCTATATAATTCATCTCATCCTAGACATATTACATGTAATTGTATGCCTATGCATTTCTAAGATAGTGTTGTTCTAATATTTGTAATAAGCATCGCTTACCTCTACACAATGGAAAACAAAACTGCTTTTTCTTCGAAACATTCATTTTGCAATGGAGTATTTAGTTTTTGTTGATTTACTTTAAAAATACTGATCGTTCTAGGTTACTGATGCAAATGACAACGTCTTTTTCATATTAAGTCTCTGTAACGTTTCATGACGGAATTAGAAAGGGATAACTACTTTTTGTACTATGAATTTTATATGCTTAGTTCGTTGGTTGTACCGTTGTTCAACGTCCCACTCAAGAATCTTTCTCTTATACAGAGACGTCACAAAAGGCCGTTGAAGGGCTTCAAATTATGGCCTATGCTCGACACTTACGGCCATTGAGCAGTGAAAGTTATTTAACGTGCCGACACCTACTGTGACATGAGACCTCGGTTTTTAATGTCTCATTCGAAGGACAGGAATCCGACCTGACGCCCGCTGGACTCGAACCCACGACCTCACGATCAAGAGCGCTACCGACTGGGCGAGGCCGGCTCATAAGTTTGTATTAAAATTAAGATTTTCTTCCGTAGACAACGTGAAAAATACTGGATAAGAAAGCTTTGTTGTCGAGACGTGTGTTCCAATTGTGACGAAGATTCTTTCCTTTTGTATTTGACCGTGGACTCACGATGGGTGTGACTGATCAACAGGGTATGCTTACTCATCCATGGCACCTGATCCCACCTCTTAATTTCCGGAGGTCCGTGTTTGTCAATGTTTACCAGATTTGTACCTACATCCTGGACATCCTAAAGACTTATACTTTGGTATCTGATAATTTACATTCATTACTATTTCTAGCCGAAAAATCAGTAGATCGGTATATTTATTTTAAATTACAACAAAACATGCTTTAGCGGTCACTTGTGTATACAGTCCATCTGGTCAAAAGGACCGTTTTTATTGTGTCCCAAAAGGTGGTCTTTATATACAAGTTTCACTTTATTCTAAAGTTGAAAATTGTTAATTATACAACATGAATTTTGTTCGCAAACCAGAACGCTTACTTAACAAACCATTACAAAACGATTCATACATGTACCCGTTTACAAGACAAAGGTGAGTGTTAGTCGGATAAAGCTACAATATCTTCATTACCACCAATATCAGCTGTCTTGTTTACTGTGTTGATAGCGAAACTTATGCGATTCACATTTCAGGCTAACTGATTCACTCCCCACGAAATAAAGACGTGGTCGTCCCGGGCATTTTGTGTAGAATGTTTTATATTTCAGTTTCTATGTTTGTATGGTTTCGTTATCAGTTGCATTATTTATTGTACCGATAGCAAAACCGATTTGTATATCACTTCAGAAAAAAAAAACGAATTAAAACGCATACAATGAAGAAGTGATGCCTACCCATATGGGCATTTGGTTTTGAATCTTTTATATGTTAGTTTGTGTTTTTGAAATGTTTTTGTTGCTGTTACTGTTGTTTTTGTTGTTGTTACTGTAGTTTTTGTTGTTGTTACTGTTATTTTTGTTGTTGTTACTGTTATTTTTGTTGCTGTTACTGCTGTTTTTGTTGTTGTTACTGTTATTTTTGTTGTTGTTACTGTTATTTTTGTTGCTGTTACTGTTGTTTTTGTTGCTGTTACTGTTGTTTTTGTTGTTGTTACTGTTATTTTTGTTGTTGTTACTGTTGTTTTTTTTGCTGTTACTGCTGTTTTTGTTGTTGTTACTGTATTTTTGTTGCTGTTACTGTTGTTTTTGTTGCTGTTACTGTTGTTTTGTTATTGTTACGGTAGTTTTTGTTGTTGTTACTGTTTTTTTGTTGCTGTTACTGCTGTTTTTGTTGTTGTTACTGTATTTTTGTTGCTGTTACTGTTGTTTTTGTTGCTGTTACTGTTGTTTTGTTATTGTTACGGTAGTTTTTGTTGTTGTTACGGTAGTTTTTGTTGCTGTTACTGTTGTTTTTGTTGTTGTTACTGTTGTTTTTGTTGCTGTTACTGTTGTTTTGTTGTTGTTACTGTTGTTTTTGTTGCTGTTACTGTTGTTTTTGTTGCTGTTACTGTTGTTTTTGTTGTTGTTACTGTTGTTATTGTTGTTGTTATACGATTCTGTCACTGTGATTGATTAGTAATACTGCTTTATGTATTATTTCCGTAAAAATTTAGTTTTTAATACAGTGAAAACTGCTTTAGCAATCACCTGTGTATAACGACCACCTGGTCACAAGACCGTATTCGCTGTCCCCAATAGTAGCAATTGTGTACAAATCAACCTCTATATAAAGACCCCATCCATATAAAGACTGGTTTTGCTGTGTCCAGAATGTGGTCTTTATAAAAGTTTTCACTGTATCGTACAATATTGATTTGTTTAATATGATTAGGCATTACCTATGGGAGAGCGCAGTTCAAAATGAATGTTTCGTATATTTTCGTTTTAGATCGCATGGTAGCATACACAAAATAACAAGTAGGTATATTAATACTCCTTCTTGGCGTTTTCCGCACACAACTGACTTAACTGTATATCTGACCGTACACATTAAATTGTCTGATAATACCTTGTATAGGTTTTTCGTTCATTTTAACACTTTCTAAGTTTGTTTTAAGAACGGGTCTGCGAGCCCTTTGTGCTACCCTCTGTAACATGTAAGTGAGTATTGTATTATTTGGGAGTTGGAATTATATAAATATAACCAACATAAAATCAACGTTATACCTCTGTGCAGTTGAGCTCGATTTGAAGCTGATAAGAGTTACGAATCTAAAATTGGTATCATACAAGACCAAACAATAGGCCCTAACCTAAATGTAAATTTACACCAAAATGATGAAATTGGACAAATACGGACCCTTCGGAAATAACAAAAAAAAACCTTGTGATCAGTTGCTGTGAATGGGTAACCATCTTCCACCAATCATCCGCAACGAGTCTGAATTGAATTCAGATGTGCTATAGGATTGTAAACTAGCAACTCAATGATACAATTTAGTATTCGGGTCACTTGTAATTGGGATATGCACATGAGATTATTTACCTTTTAATCTGATGTTATCTAATCTTCCGTTCATTCACATTTTAAAGTTTACAATGTGACCATACCCGTTATCAGTTTCATAAGTGGCATCTGTGTTATAAATAGCGGTAACAAACCGAGAAAAAGTCAGACAGCGTACCCCTGTTACATAGGGAAAAAACGCTAAACGACTTACAATATATCTAGCATATATGTAAGAATAAATATAGAGAGTGTAGCGTGTTGAACATAAGCACAGAACTTACTCCAACTTCAACCTAGTATAACGTATAGCAACCAGACTACATCTATACGATAACCTGAACAACAATTAAAACTTGATAGACGGCGCTGCAAGACTTCTGCCTAGTAGACCAGGTTAGTAAGTGTAAAATACCATCGATATCAATAGAAAAAATTCAATTACGATTACTTATGCTAAATAGTTAGATCAATCTCTGTCACACAGAGATGTCGGTTCTTGCTCTATCGATCAATCTAGTAGACGATTCGACTTTTGTTTTTTACAGTTTCTTGAAAAATATATTAATATAATATAGATCTTGCTCTTAACAAGGTTTTGGTCTTTTTGTATATATTTTAGTACTGACATAGAATAAAATTCTATTTGAGACGAAAATACTTTTTTAAAAAAAATGGCTATGAAAATAGGGACTATATTCTTTGTGAAATGTATCCTTACTCTGAATAATTTGGCTTTTATATTCATTTTGTGGTTTTACATGACCATGTGTTTTGAGATTGACAAAGATTGATCGAGAGGGCAAGGACCGACAACCCTGTAAGAGATTGGGAGTAAGATGTGAAAAATCGACCCAAATTATTATTTTAATCTGGACTTCCTCTACATACGACCTCTGATATAGTCTTGTTCGACTCATGACTGAAGCCACTCTATACGGTGGTCAAATGGTAGACAGTTCAACTCGCAAGCGGGAGGTTCCGGTTGGTTCAATTTCCGGTTTTATAAAATGGTGGTGACTGTAAATTTTCCATGCGTTCAGCGTGTCAGTGAAAACGGGTATCTTTTAGTGTCACAGTAAGGGTTCACTCCGTGCACTGATGCCAGTCCATAACATAGGTCAGTATATGTGACATTTAAAACTGGTGAAATCTGCATGTAAGTGAATACTTAACGGGTCGTAAAGCAACAAGGAATTTAAAACACACCTAAACAAGTTTTATATTTCCAGATAAATTCGACACCCAGAACCAGTGTCTTCCACACGAGTTGCCGCTTAAACCACCACCGAGTAACCACTAATTGACTGTTCATCGGTCACTCAATTTACGTCAATTATTTTTATATGTATCGACACCTTGTTAGAAATACTGTAATTTATTTATTCGTGTTTAATGTTTAAAATTTTGTTTTATAGGTGCGGATCCAGATTCAGGTTTCTCAAATTACTAGCATTGTAAGAATATTATCAGGTTTTCAATCAGGCAAGTTAATTCATTTTCCTTAAAAAAAATCAAGGGAAA
>BROG01000597.1:67500-82500 GCA_030159075.1 Atrina japonica | reverse complement strand
CATGTCACTGAAACATCTGAATACATGTATGTCAAACGAAAGCAACTATTATAAACATGATACCAAATTTATAATGCTCAAGGCGATCGTTTCTGTCATTAGACCTCATCAGTTGAACTCCAAGTTATAAAGGATATTCTAAAGGAAAAGTGGTATCATACAATGCCAAATTATGAATCTAAAAACCTACCTAAATCAAAATGAATCTAATTTTACATTTGTTAAACATAATGGTATATATATATATATATATATATATATATATATATATATATATATATATATATATATATATATATATATATGTGTGTGTGTGTATATCTGAATAATTAGTGACGTCAATTGGGGTAGGATATTTGTTCTGGGAAGAGTGGAAACTGGATTGCGATTCAATTACTTTTGAAAGATTACACGTATTAAGTAAGTGACAAAGCAAATTATTGATTTAGTACAGCTGCTGTAGATCACGATGATCTTGGCACGGCATCACATAATTGATATTTGACTCAAATATGAGAGTAATCACATTTCAGAATTAGCCCAGGTTGAGTTACGTTTTTATACTTAATCTTAAAATTGATTGTGCCAGGCGATACAAATCGTAAAAGAAAAAGAAAACTTGTATCTGTATTGGTATAAAAGTCATAAACTATAATGTGTGTGTGTATGTGTGTGTGTTTGTGTGTGTGTTTGTGTGTGTTTGTGTGTGTGTGTGTGTGCTTCATTTTCACCTGAAGCTATTTGAATACAAAACTAATTATTAAAATGCGAAAATGTCATTCAGCGTACCTTTGTCGCAGTATCAGCTATTATTTTCCAATCCCGTTCGATGTCACTTTCTGTTGTATACTGTGACGTCACAGGAAAACGAATGACGTATTTCCCTTTCAGTGAAGCAGGAACCATGTGCACTGTTCCAGCTTTGTTTAATCGTTTAAGTAGTGTCTCTGTGAGTTGATTATCTCCCTTTTTATACAAATGAAACGGGTAAAACATATGAGGTCATGTCATCATTAGGACTAGCGCATCGTCTTTTGACGAAATCTATTTCATTTTTCATAATGAATTTTAAAAAATGGAAAGAAATGAAAGAAAAAAATGATTATAAATTAAATTAATTTTAATATTTGTTCTACTATTGGTTCTTACCCATAGTCTAAAAACAACCATCCCTAGTGTTCTTTTAAATGGGATTTCAAATCGTTTATCTTCTAAAATCCTCTGTTCGAATTTCTTTGCAAGGCTCACTCCCTAAAACACAAAACATATGTTGATAGTACAATATATAAGGTAGTATTTCAAACAAAAACAGCTTTAAGGCTGCCGCACGTAAAAGAAATAAATGCGCGACTTTAATTCTATGACATAGAACTATAATCTTTTTGTGAGAATGTTTACCAGTGGTACGTGGGAAAACCGGCTTATTACCAGGTATGCTGTAATCGTGCTCTCTCTTCCACTGTTAAAACTGGCTGCCACCATATGACGGAGAAATTGCAATAACGCCGGATTTTAATCTTAAAATGTCCGATTATAATCTTATCATGTCCAACTATGATCGTACAATGTCCGACTATGATAAATCCCATAGATCCCGACTAAGTGGAGAGAGTAGCTTGGTTATCAAAGTGCCAGATCTTCTACAAGAAGGGTCCTGGTTCGATCCCCGGTCGTGCCAGATTTACAGAATTGAGATTTCATCTCCTGTCCACACATCTCTATGCTTAGATGGGTCTTGATTATGCAGTTTGATTAACGTCGTCAGACTGTACAAGTGCAGTAGCATTTAAAACGCTGTTGGCAATACGGACCAACATACACATTAAACGGCTCTCGCTGTGCCTCACGGGGACTATTGGCAAGGATTTTAAATAGTCACTGCGCTCGTTAAATCAAACCAAAGAAAGCAAGCAATGCCCGATTATAATCTTAAAATCTCGACTATAATCTAATAATATACGACTATGACCTTGCAGTGTTTGACGTAAAAAACGAGGTCCCGGATCACAATAGGTATCGGTGCATTAGAGAAGCCTCACTGCTCAAAATGGCCTTAAGTACCAAGATATGACCAAAACATGACGTCATTCACTGGCATTGTTGACGTCGAGTCCATATGAGTGAATTATTCTTGAGGGGGTCGTACAACAATACAACAACAGCAACACAGTACACGCTATCAGACTGCGATATTATTACGTCTGACAATTATTTTGTAATGCCCAACTGTTATCTTGTAATGTCCGACCATAATGTTATAACTATGATCCAATATCATTTCATTCTTATTGCATAACGTCAATACCGCAGTAACATCAGATTATATCCAAATGATTTGTGACCTCATTCTTATGACAATTAATCGTAACCTTAGACTCCTATGTTTAAAAGAACGCTCTATTCAAATCATATATCGCACGACTCCTTGATTCAAATATGCCAATAGACAATACAATGTATCCCCAAATTAATTGCTTGTCCTCTCGGCAACGTGTCGTTTATGTGTATTTTGCTAAAGAACGATGTATCCCTACCTTTCTGATATGCTTCTGAAGACCTTCGATTCCAAATGAACGGATGACAAACCACAACTTAAGGGATCTAAATCTTTTTGCTAACGGAAGTTGCCAGTGCTATGGATAAAGAAATTACAACGCTATAACAAGTATAATATTAAATAATTATGTGCGTGTCCAAAATTTAATCCAAAGCAAGTTAGTTATTACAACTATTGCACAAGTAAGATAAACTTTCGAAGATGCCTTGTATTGATGTTTTTATAATTTCTCACGAGTGTGAAAGCTTCCGACAGAACATTATGTTAACCGATCAAACTTTTTGTTTGATCCGATAATGTTTAGCTTTGAAAGAAATTGCACGACGCGAAGACAGCTATTATGGCACATAACACGTAAAACGTTGAGCTATTATTACTACAATTACTGACTACATGACGTAATCGTATGACGTAGCTATAGTCCTTGTCGCTGACCACGACACATCCACTGGTGAGATTTAAGTACGGTCATACTGATATGCATCGGTATACCGCACTGAGAATGTATTGGATGATATGCGAAAATATAACAGTAGTAAATGTGTGGAGAAATCATTGCAAAAAAAGTATTAATTATTAGGAAATATATGGAATATGTCGGGTTGATCATGTTCATGGAAGGTGAGGCGAAAGACCATGTACGTATTTTCTCAAGGGTCATATTCCTACATTTCCTTTTAGTAAATGTCCTCCATTGTCACTATTCACAGAATTGAGAATCAGGTCATTCGCCATTACCGTCTATATTTTACTGACCGTCCACAGAACCATAAAAGGCAGTCACATGACCCCTTATATCTAATTAATTGATATTTTAACACAAAGCAAAAAAAAAAAAAAACTAATGCCCTATGAATGTAAAATGAAATATTTCCTACTTACCATGAAATCGATGGCTACACCTAACAAACAAACGATTAAAAATAAAAAGAAGTCTAATGAGTAATATATATATATATATATATATATATATATATATATATATATATATATATATATATATATATATATTATATATATATATATATATATATAAATTGAATTTCGTTTATTTTAAAATAAGAATAGAATCTATGTTTTAGATTACATTCTTGAATCGCGGATTCAACTGGCATCTGAAAGAACTTTTACTTGTGATGCCAATGACTTGCAAATAAAAATTCCCTTAAGTATATTAAATCTTGGATATCACTCATTCCCTGGAATCGAGAGCAGAATCTTCTACTTGCATGTCGAACGAACAACCATTTGACCACTGCATCGACGGTTGCAGTTAACATCAGCTCTAAACTTTGTTTTATCCAGCAAATTTATGACTTTTTCACTATATTTTATTTTCAGATTTATTATTGACACAGGAATATCGAAAACCGCATTTGATGTCAACGTTTACGGTCGGTACAATAGTCTTGTTTGCGATTATTCTGTTGAGTTGCCTTTTCGTTGGCGGTTGTTGAGATGTCTGTACCAAATTGTGACGAGGATTCGCTACTCGCGTATTTCATTTGGACTTTACTGTGGACTGACGGCGGGTGTGACCGGTCGACAGGGGATGCTTACTCCTCCATGGCACCTGATCCCACCTCTTGGTTTCCAGAGGTTCGTGTTTGTCCATTTTTATCAGATCTGTATCTATGTTCTGGACATTCTAAACATTTGTATTTGTACTTTGGTCTCTGAGATTTTTTATATCTATTTTTATGTTTCAGGAACCAAGCGAGATTTTCTCTCACTTCCTACTAGAGAGATTAAAAACGACCTTGACATTGATACAATAACAAATTGAAAAAATAAAATGTCGCCCGTATTCCAGATTTAATAATTCTATGATTATCTAAGTAAGTAACAGAAATGACATGTAAATCTGATTAAAAGCTAAGGATTCAATCATTACTGTGAGAGAAATCAAACCTTGCAAATAGGCGAACGGCCAAACAGGTAAATGATAAGGCAGACGGTCGAAATACAATATCGCCGGCCTATTTTTAGGGCGGAAGCATTTATCAATATTACTGAGGTACTGCCACATTCTATACGTATAATCAACGAAAACAACCTACCCGAATTTTCATGTTTCAAGAAGAGAGGATCAACACGAAAGGTTCGATAAAGGGCATCGCTATTTTTCACCCTGAAAACAATAAAGCTGATATAGAATAATGTTGTTTATGCAGTGTGCCCTTACAACAATTATATTCTGATTAAAGCTAACATATGTTTAGTAACATTTCTACTAGTTTAGTATTACGACACGATTTCTTAGCAATTTGTAATTTGAGTGTGGAATTTGTAAGTAAAGAGGAGAATAAATCCATTTGCAGTTTGCGTTTATGCTTTAGTCAGCACAGAAATTCTCAACAACTATATAAAAAGTCAAAACCCTTCAACTGTCTCCAAGAAAACGTACCACATAGCCGAACAGTCAAAATGAACCATCATCCATTTCGACGGGTTAAACGCGAATGAGTGAGCATACTCTATGCCGTCCATGTATCCACGAAACTCCGGGCAGATAAAGGCTGTCCCGGCGTATGCAGCATCAATGTGTAACCACAATCCTTCGGCCTCACCTGCAAAAGTTATAATTAATATGTTATTTATTGTTGTATTACATTACAACAAGATTCCTTCACAAGGGTATTCATACGGAAATGTCCCCAGCTTTGGATTTAGTGCTAAGTATTTTCCTTGTAAATTTGAAGAATACCAAAGGTATAGTTTTACAAATGATCCCAAAACAAATGCGCAAGTCGAATGTTTTGCTCAATAAATCTTTATCAGTTGTATCAATGGACATGTTACGCACCTTGTCTACAACTGTCATGGGACCTCTGTTTTAAATCATATCTGAAGGATCCGTCACACACACACACACACACACACACACACACACACACACACACACACACACACACACACACACACACACACACACACACACACACACACAAGTTGTCTGAAATTTTACTATTGAACATGATCAGTAACGTGACCCGGTAAGGAAAAATGACGCAGCGCCTCCTGTCACATTACAGATATATGTGTTGAGTCAGGTCGCGTACGTCGTCTTTTGGCAAAGAAATTGCTTGATATATCTCATACTCGTCAAAACATGATGAAGAGCGCATCAATCGTCTCCTTTAGCAATACTTAACTTCTTTCCCATCTCAACACTGACAGCCTCTAACAAGGTTGGCGGTATCTTGTAAGCATATATCTGCCAAATTCAACATTAATGACTTTCATTAAAACATGCCGCTTAGACCTTAAAAAATGTAATTTTGCATGCAATGACTGCGAGTTATCTCCATTGAAACACAAGTTCTGTAATGGGCATATATTATTTTTCATAGTATGATTAGCTATTGCATATATATATATATATATATATATATATATATATATATATATATATATATATATATATATATATATATATATATATATATATTTATACTTTGCTAGAGAAATGTTTAGCAACAAACAATTACACAACAGGTAATAATCAATTTATCAGTTTGTTTGAATTCAAAACGTACATATTGGTCCAAGCTCTATCAAGTTATCAAATGCACACGCTCCAGTTGTCCCGAGCGTTGCACACACCTGTAAAACAATTAAAAAATATTCAATAACATATTATGCATATGTTGTGGTTTCAGACCACGTTTTTCAGCAAAAGGTGGGCATTCCAATTAACTACGCCCCTTTACTAGTCGACGTGTTGCAAAATCAAAATCATTATTTACAATTGTATGCCATTAATATACAAACATGTCTAGTTAAAGAATAAATTTTGCATTTTTCACATTAAAATCATGAAAATTAGTTATCAGTAAATTTGATGACTTGAGACCACCAACCTACCGCAAGTAAACTGGGGAAAATTCTCACAAAAATCAGCATAGTTACCTGCTCTTACCACACGGAGACTACCGATAAGTTATTGACAAGGCAATATCGACATCAGTATCTCGTAAATGTTCCGAAGAATGAATATAAAACTTACATAAAACGGAATCAGCCCGTTATCCCTGTCACGTGATATTGCTTCTGATAAAGTTTTCCCACGTAAGCTTAGATCATCGTCTGATGGTAAAAATCTTGTCTTCACTAACGATATAAAGCCAGCCTTTTCCACCGCAGAATGTGCCTATAATAGTTATATAGTAAATAGTAGATTTAAATTGATTAATGTATATTTAAAGTGATGCTATATATTTAGAGATTACCAATAACCATGCATATAAGAGTCTAGGAAGAAAATCTAGGTTCTTATATATCATCTTAAATACATTGTATTGAAAAACATATTTTCTTTAACAATTTATTATACAAAACATGCACCTAAAATCGGAATTTAATTGAATCTTACTTTCAAATATCTTTGAAAAGGATGCAAATTCGTTAATGTAAAGATAATGATATTAATTGGTTCTACCTGATCAGAGCCGTATGCTACTAGTCTAGAAGTGATCTGTCCTTCATCAAGACCAGGATTGCTGCTTTTATACTTTCGGAATACCTCGGTCCTAGCCGCTAGCATACAAATGAGTATAGAATCTGACGCCGTCGTCTAGATATATAAAAGAATTGGATTTGAAAGTTTTTTTGGATAAATGTTTTAAAAAGACATTGTATACATGAATAATTAACCTGATACTCACATTTAAAAAACATACACTCTCTATGAAATTAGATTTAGATATGAGTTGTTCATTCGGTATCTCGTTTAATCCTTTCACCACTACGTAACAAAATGGTATGCACTTTTCTATTGTTTTAGACCAATTTATTTTGATATATAAAACCGCGTTAAATGTCAACGTTCCGCAAATTTCGTTGGCGGTTGTTGAGACGTCTGTACCAATTGTGACGAGGATACGCTCCTCACTTGTTTCATTGGACTTGACTGTGGACTGACGGCGGGTGTGACCGGTCGACAGGGGATTCTTACTCCTCCATGGCACCTGATCCCACCTCTTGGTTTCCATAGGTCCGTGTTTGTCCATTTTAACCGGATTTGTATCTATGTCCTGGACATTCTATTGATTTATACTTTGGTATCTGAAATTTTTATAGTATACTATTAGGCCGTACTTTGATAATTTAGGTATAAAGCTTCAGGACGTCTAGGATACAAATACATATCTGGTGAATATTGGACAAACTCGGACCTCTGGAAACCAAGATGTGGGATCGGGTTTATTGTTTGTTTGTGTAATGTTGTTTAACGTCCCACTCAAGAATATTTCACTCATATGAAGACGTCACCAAATGCCGGTGAAGGGCTCCAAATTTTGGCCTATGCTCGGCCATTGAGCAGTGAGGGTTCTTTAACGTGCCGAAACCTACTGTGACACGGGACCTCCAGTTTTGACTGTCTCATCCGACAGACAGGAAACCAACCTGTCGCCGGCAGGACTCAAACGTAGGACCTCACGATCCAGAGTCGAGCGCGCTACCGACTGAGACAGGCCGGCTCGGGATCGGATGACATGGAGGAGTAAGCATTCCCTGTTGGCCGATCAAATTACCCGTGAGTCCATAATCAAATCCAAATGAAATAAGTGAGGAACGAATCCTTGTCATACTTGGAACAGACGTTTCAACAACCGCCAACGAAAAGGTAACTCAACATTTCACTTAGTGAAACAGATTAATCGCAAACAAGACTATTATATCGACCGTAAAATTAACGGAATGTCAACATCAAACGCCATTTTCAATATTCCCGTGTCAATAATTTGTCAATGAATAGTTTACATCTGTATATGAAATGTTCATTTGTTAGACATGCATTGGCATATCGGATCATTTATGAATTATAAGCTCCATAAGCGGGTGACTGAGAGATATTACTACTAAAATGTAAATTTACGATGGGAAAACCGAAATCTTAGCGATTGTCGTATAGCGTAGTTGCCAATCCCCGTCTGTGTCTAAAACAAGTAAAATGTCTAAGTACGAAGCGTGTGTACTTGATTCTGTTGAATTTATCTTTTGTAGTTCGCTGGGATATATCTGATTATCGCATATGTATGAAATGGTGTCCTTTAATTTGACATTTAGATATATCGACGTTTTGTCAATTAATAATGAAAATTTTCATACATATATCAATGCGATATATACCACCAAACTAGAAATTAAATATACAACAGAATCAAGCACACACGCTTCGTACTTAGACATTTTACTTACTATAGACACAGACAGGAAAGTGGCAACTAAGCTTTACGACAAACGCAAAGATTTCGGCTTTCCCACCGTATTTTTTTCACAATTGAGTAGTAATATCCTATAGTCACTCGCATATGGAGTTTATATTTCACAAAGGTCCGATATGCCAGGGCATGTTCGACACATGGACATTCCATATGTATGAAAATTGTCATTAATTGACAAAACGTTGTCGATATATCTAAATGTCAAATTAATGGACATCGCCAGCTTTTTCTGTTTTGATTCAGTAGTTTCTATATGAGGTCCGTGTTTGTCCATTTTTACCAAATTTGTAGCTATGTCCTGGACATTCTGAAGATTAATACTTTGGTATCTGAAATTTTATATCATTATTAATTGACAAAACATCGTCGATATATCTAAATATCAAATTAATGTTCACCGTCAGCTTGTTCTGTTTTGATTCAGCAGTTTCTATATGACGTCTACTTCGCATGAATAAAGGAACAGGTCAGCAAAGAAAGTGACACAATTTGTTTCCATAGGAATGCCGACAATTTGTTAAAAGACCACGTCTCTGAACATTTTTTTATATCAGTGTATTTATTTATAGAATCAACGTGGCGTTGGGCAAAATAAGTACCATGATAATCAATCACTAGATATATAAATTTTCGGGTACCTCCTTTAGTGAAAAAAAAACAGTCGTCTATGAGGCTAAAAATCTCTTTTAATTTTTTATGTGGAATTGTAGCATTTATCAAATGATTTTTGACCGAGTTTAAATGATTACATTACCTGTATGACACCTCCGCCAGTTGTTTGTTTGTTGCTATGGAGAAATTCTGACGGTAGACCAATCATTTTGCCGAGCCAGTCCATGACTATGATTTCCAGTTCCGTGGATGCTGGACTAGAAGCCTGAAATTCAAACGCGCATTGATACAATGTAATTCTGGATACTAACCCTGTGTCCATGAAGAACAATTCAGCGCAAGTTCTGTCCTAAAACCGGACGGTATATTATTTCAGCTTGCATTGGTGTCATCAGATATGGGGCGTGGGTTTTCTAAGACAACTCCGGTATCTGTCTACAGTAGCCATTCCTTGGAAAAACATCAGAGCTTACGGGAGACATCTAACATGGTTCTTGGTAGTCTAATAATATTTATAACCACTGGGTCTTTGCCACTGATAGAGGAATGAGTTATAATGCCAGAGGTATGTAATATATCCAGAAATATAGCACAGGTCGTGTCACATTCTTACGCCTTATCTTATGAGATATATTACCTGGGATAGATGTATTATCTTGGGTAGATATATTACCTAGGGCAGATATATTACCATAGGTAAATATATTTACTGGGTAGATATATTACTCGTGGTATATTCCCGAGTCTGAGTTCCCGAAGGTATGTAAAAGCTCGGTATGTACTCGGTACTTGGTATTTCGGTACCAGTCGATTGTTTTATACTAAAGTACCGTCATTTATATTCTAAAGATAGAATCTCTGGTCTGATTATGATTATGTCCATTAGTTCACTTGGTACTTTTCTCGTCCGTAGCTTGTACTTGATGATGTATGCGATGATGTAGAAAACCCTAAATATCAGTGACCTGATTTATCTTTTGTTTGTGTTTGATAATAGATTCTAGAGATAAGATGTTCACCTTATAGTATTTACTCTGAGACGGGTTTGGCAAGGCAATTAGATTCATTATTTGGCCTTTAAAAAAAAATTTTTCTCTCTCAGAAATATGCATTTATATATATTCAGAGCTTAATCTATGAAGTCTCATTAACAGAAACGATCGCCTTGACAAGTTTTTCTGCCCTTTCTTGTAAGATTGTAAATTTGGCCTATAATTTTGGTATTGTTAATACTATTAACTGCATGGAAGTTTAGACATTCAAGCTGTTAAAAAATACTTGTATTTGATTTGGGAATTGGACATATTGGAAGGGGAGAGATATTTATATCTTAATTTAATTGATTACTAAATTTGAACGGACAGTATCAGTATTAATAATTTGAACACATCAAATAAACTCGAGTTCAGTTGAAGTTTTATTGACGGGAACGATTGTCTTGAGCACTTATTTCAGAATCTTTGCAAAACTCTAACTTTGGTGTTATGTTTATAACACAAATGTAATTATTCACTGACGATTAAGGTCTCTGAACGGTGGTGACAATTATGATTACGTAAACAAAAAATCCTGGATCGACTACCTTCGTCATCGTCGTTTTCATGCTCACAGAAAAAATGGAGTATAATTACTATATTTCAGACGATTCCAACACATTAACGCGCAAACTGTTTGCTAAGCTATACAAACAGACCTATTAGGATTGACCTATTGCCAAATGCCCGACACGACACCTTTTGACAAACTTTTTCATTATGACGTCACAATTAAATGACCCATTAAACACTTGTGTTATTATGACATCACAATGAAATGACGTCAAAGAAGCACATGGACAGTCATGTGTCAGACATTTGGCGATAGGTTAATTGAATCAGACTATTCAAACTTCCTTTCTCGTTTTTATGTTTATGTGACTTGACGATAATGACCAAACTGTATCTGATGACAAGATGATGTTGTATATACAATTGTTTCTATCCTATTCATATTACTTTTGAAATGTTTACCTATTAGTCGAATTTTCAATTGTATGACTTAAATATTAACATAATAAGTATTACAGCTTAAACACGTGCTTACCCATGTAAATCCTAAACAAGCTATTCCATCTGCAAGCATATCTCCTAGCAGTGATGGGAACGAATTTAGTGCCGGGAAGAACGCGTGCATATGTGGACTCTGCCAGTGTGTCATCTACAAATAGATAATCAATCAATAAGAGGGAGTAGACAGTGATTCAAAGTTAGAACTAGAGAGTACGAGAGAAACAGACAGGGACAATACAGTCTAACACACCTTTGAGGGACGGGTGACGCATTCACAATCCGAGTGTACAAAGTTTCTGTCCATGACGAGGCTTGTCGAGTCATGGATAAATAAAAATTTTGCGCACGAAGTGCATTGGTGTTTTGATGTTTTTTCTCTCACGTTGAAATAGTATAAAATATCGACTGTATCTATCTTTGTTTACAAACAGACAATAAATATATCATAGGAAAGTAATTCCGGCATTCACCTACAGGGTGAGATAACAATTTTCCTGACATCTAAATTCCCGGACAAATCGATCTCAACTGCTATAATGAAACGATCAACATAAGGATTTTTTTAACATGCATGTGTAATCATAGAGTTATAATGCAGAATTCAATACCGCCGTGCAAAACACAACATTGTATTGCACTGCAGTTCGAAACAGGTATTCCGCCGGAACTACTTTTCAAAAGGGAATTCCAGTCATCCAAAATATTTAATGACATCGTTAAAAGACGAATAAAATTTTAATTTGTGTACAGAATTAAATAAAATGGGGGCATGTAATAAATACAAAACCAAATGTTTCTACTCATATCAGCAGACTGCACCGCTGAATCCTTCCGCTACAGCGACTTCGCGCAGGGATAGAAATATATATGGCAGATTTCACAAGTGCTAGTGTTACATGGACGGAATATGTTCCACTGAAATAATTCCGTCCGTGGTTATGATGCACAAAGATTATATGAACTAAAGACGAAACCTGTCGCTAATGTTACTCTTGTGCTAGTGTTACATGGGCGGAATATGTCGCACTTAAATAATTCTTGACATTTCATTCAAAACAAGACATACTGTATGTGTATTTAAATTAGCGCAAATAAGACAGACCATAATATAATCATAACAGCACACACTCTACCAGATTTTGTAGTATAAATAAAATTAGTTTTTCCAAGTATGCAGAATGACAGAATGGAAAACAAATTAGCGCTGCATTTGAATTAGCGCAATGATCTGAGCGCGGAAGGCGCTAATATTTGAATGACGCTAAAATAAGTACACATACAGTACCCCAGGTATTAAATCTACTCCAGAATATATATCTACCCCGAGTAATATATCTATCTCGAGTAATACCCAAGGCTATATATGTACTCAAGGTAATATATCTTCCCAAGTAATATATCTAACCTGGGTAATATATATATATATATATATATATATATATATATATATATATATATATATATATATATATATATATATATATATATATATATATATATACATATATACACTGGGTAATATATTGTCCCAGGTAATATATGTCCCAGGTAATTTATCCATCCCAGGTAATATACCCCAGAAAATATATCTATGCCGTGTAATATATCTGCATGATCTACATTGTACAATATATATCAATATATCTATCCCAGATATTACTCTTTATCCCAAGTAATACATGTATATCCTCTCCAGAATATATATCTATCTCAGGAAATATATCTACCCCAGGTAATCTATCTACCCCAGGAAATATATCTATCCCAGTTAATATATCTATCCCGAGTAGTATATATCTACACCTGGTAATATATCTGCCCCGGGTAATATATCTTTCCCAGGTAATATTTCTTTCCCAGGTAATATATACATCCTGGAAATATATCTATCCCACGTAATATATCTACCTCTGATGGTATAAATACCCAGATAATGTATCTATCCCCGGGAAATATATCTATACAGGGTAATATATCTACCCCACGTAATGAATCTACACCGGGTAATATATCTAGTCGGGTAATCTATCCCAGGTAATATATCTTCCCAAGGTAATATATCTACCCATGGTGGTATATTTACCTCAGATAATATATCTACCCCGGGTTATATCTCTACTCCTGGTTATATACATGTATCTACACCAGGTTAAACATTTACCAAAAATAATATATCTTCCCCAGGTTATATATCTATCCCAAGTAATATGTCTTCCAAAGGTAATATATCTACCCAAGGTAGTATATCTACCCATGTAATACATCTACCCCATGTATTATATCTACCCCAGGTAATGTATCTACCCGGTGATGAATCTACACCGGGTGATATATACCTCACTAATATATCTTATTGAATAAGGCGAAACAAGGTTACATAACTCGTGTTATATTTCTGAATATATCACATACCCCTGGCATTATAACTCGCTCTATATCGCTGAATATATCACTCCATGATTCACCTTCAACGGGAGCCGCTTCCGGTACAAGGGTTCTCATATATCCTGGCGAGACATCCGGATATACCCTTCTGGTTCTTATCCTCTGTAAATACTCTGCTATGTAATCCACCATTTCTTTGCCTGAACATAACATGTATCTTTGTAACGGCTGTGTAGATTAATAGGTGTGTAAGAAAAGTCATTATCACTGGAAAGGTTTAAAAAATGACATTAATTTGAAGGGTCATCTTCTGTGTTTTTTTTAATCGCTAAGTATAACAAGGTTAAATCGGCGCATGGAAAATCCTGATCCAAAAACGTGAGAATTCGAAAATGGTTAATTCCATTTTAACTACTTATACTGATATACAATAACAATATATATATATGTATATATATATATATATATAATATATATATATATATATATATATATATATATATATATATATATATATATATACAGGCATGAAATTCCTCTATAACCTTGGGACTTTATATATATATATATATTACAGAATCAAAACTTTTTATATATATCATATATATTTAGGGTTTTCTACATCAGGCATGAAATTCCTCTATAACCTTGGGACTTTATATTAAATATTCCGTTTTTTTCAGATCATAACTATTACAGGAATTCGGTTATGTAATAAAACTTTATTTATCAATTTTTACAGTTGAACAAAAAGATAAATTCAGGTCAGTCTGATATTTATGGGGTTAATTTTATTGACATTACACATCGTAAACCAACCCACAAATACATCAGTCTGGTCAAGTACAAGCTAGGACAAGAAAATGTACCAAGTGATGGTGGTGTTCTCTCTAATGGACTCCATAATCATAATCAGACCAGAGATTAAGTAATATGTACACGGAAGAAAATTATGAAAACGATGAACTCATTGGACCATTTTTAGTTGTATCATTCCGTTCAGTTTCTACTCAGATCACGCGACTTCAACTGAAAATCGGACAGGATTCATTGCGGTTATGTAATATTTCAATTGACAACATTCGGCGTATTTCAGTTCAATCTGCAATTTATTTACGTATATAATTTCCTAAAAGAGGAATTAATTTTTTTAGATTTCATTCTTTTA
>BROG01000597.1:0-62500 GCA_030159075.1 Atrina japonica | reverse complement strand
TTCGGAATACTGGGTGGCCATCCGCTATTGCCATATACGATAATGAGTTTTACTGGTGGAAAAGCAGGACTATCATAGAAAATTACAGATGTGCTGCGAAGTCATAACTGAAAATATCAACATAATCTAGAATACCATAGTGAATGATAGGAGATAATTTTTATCTGGTGAAAAAATATGACTAAATGTTTAATATATAGCTTATATTTCGTTTTCTCGAGATTTTTTTCCGACCATGTAATAAAACAATTGCGTGTCCTAAATATTCCACCGCAAGACAAGACTGCGCAACGACATAAAAGATCTCATCAATTTCGTCAACCAAAAAACTGACAACAACATCTTATTGTGGTATCGACAACATTGCATTTTCAAACGACATTGCACTGCCACAGAAAATAGACCTATGAGTTTAACCTATCAGCACGTGTACATGTTTAAATCTGTACGACATGGCTATATAATTAACAACTGAATGCTTATTTTTTTCTGCTAAAAATTACGTTTATTAATTTCCAATTTTGGCATATTGATAATGGGTACAAATCTGTATATTATTCTAAAAATATATTTTTAAAAAAAAAAATGATATCGTTTAAGACAATTAGAAGTTAAATTGCTCAATCCCCTTAAGCAAGTATTGGTAATGTATGCATGATTTCTGCGTAGAATAATGACCCCCATGTTGTTTTCTTTGTTATGAAGACTTAATTAGGTCATCGGTGTAAAAATATTGAAATTGCATCATAAATACCTAAACGCTGTCTTAGATTTCGCCCGTTACATTTTGATCGACGTTTTACTTATAATCTTGTGATAAAATATACAAAACACAACAAAGATGCGGTAGAGCAAACTTTTTATTGGACACTCAAAATAAACAAAATAATAAAAGGGAAAAAACTGATTACTGTATGTGTATATAAATTAGCGTACACACATTTAAGCGCTCTGAGGGGGTGTAGACTTATTAGTGTAATCTTGAATTCGCGCTATTAAGTTTATTAGTTTTGCCGTGTATGCAAACTGACAAGGATGGAGACAATTAAGCGCTGCACTTAAATTAGCGCAATGACTTGAGCCTGAAAGGCGTTAATATTAGAATACCACCAAAATAAGTATACGTATAGTATAAATAAATAAATAAATATATATATATATATATATATATATATATATATATATATATATATATATATATATATATATATATATATATATATATATATATTATCATCATCAACACTATATTCGGGCCCCGTGAAGAATGTATAAATTTCTTTGATGGAGACGTGTTTCAATTTATTTTATTTTGCGTGGCTGTGAATTAGCGGGGTGAATTAGCGGGTTTTTTTTCGCTAATATTTTTGGGGGGGAGGGGGAAGCTGACTTTACATAAATGTAATTGCAGATACATATATATATATTCCTCACGTGTTTCATTGGACTTGACTGTGGACTCACGGCGGGTGTGACCGGTCGACAGGGGATGCTTACTCCTCCATGGCACCTGATCCCACCTCTTGGTTTCCAGAGGTCCGTGTTTGTCCATTTTTACCGGATTTGTATCTATGTCCTGGACATCCTATTGATTTATACTTTGGTATCTGAGATTTTTATATTAAATGAATAAATTGTTTCAAACATTTATTATTTTACTTACCCCTTTTTCTATATTCATCAAAGTCCATTTCTGTGATTCGTTCAGCACAATATTGTTGCTACTGTTGCAAAACTTTCTTGTATATAGTGATTAAAGGAAAATTGCCTGCAAATATATATGTTAGTATAGTCTATTTCATATAACGTGGCGGAGTTGAGTGTAACACAGTTAACATGTGTTAAGTCAATCGCAAGTTACCGTACCTGAGAAGTTTACACTGAGGAAGATAGAGAAACAGATAATACCTGCATAAGCTATATTAAACAAAGACACGGTTACACAATTTCATTTTTTTTTAATTCATGGCATTACATTTGTGTAATAGACTGGTCTTAAACAATAGAAAAAAAAACATACCACTCAGATATTCAGGTGTGAAAAGATTAAACGTTTGATCTACATGGAGTGTCAAGATGACAGAGTATTATGTGAATAATGAAATGAATTTGTCATAAAAATAAGTGTATAATGTAAATGATTAGCCGGAAACTAAATTCTGTCTATATAAGCATCCCCCAAACAAGTTTTGTCCCTTCCCCATTTGTACTCTGTTCTCGTTCTATGACCACTAATTTACACGAACGGGAAATCAATTTCCTTGCGTGGATTTATAGTGATAACTGTCAAACCCTATATTTCGCTATATTTATCGACAGTATGAATTAACGTATCGAGCTCAAATGTAATTTTAACTCATCAGTCCCTGAAAAAACAATGGACTATTTTGTAAATCAATGAATAAGACCAGTCCAAATGTCTTTAGGGGTGAATCAGTTAAATTGAATTTATATTTTAAAGAGCTATGCAAAAGTTTGTTGGTCGTTTTTTTTTTACTTTAAGTAGAAAAACACAATTCAAACTACAAAGTGTTTTGGAATCATTTATTTATCTTATTTAATGAAGTTAACTGATCAACCCCTTACGAAAATCAATGGACTCTTCTGTAAATCAAAGAAACCAATCCAAATATGTATATAGAAGTGAATAAGTTAATTTTCTATCTTGTTTCTATATATCACCGTTTCTTGACCAAGGCAAGTTTAACTTTTTGGTAATACAGTAAAACGATCTTAGAAATGCATTGACAAGAGTTATCGTTCCTACTTGCCGTCATGCCTACTGGACATACATGTATATATATATGCATGTGTACATATATATATATATATATATATATATATATATATATATATATATATATATATATATATATATATATATATATATATATATATATATATATATATCTGTTATTTTTACCACTTGGATAAAAAGAATTACAACCAAATGCAACGCAAAAAGAGATCAATTGTAATGATCATTAACAACTGCCCAGCTCACCCCATGATACATCGTTTGAAGTCAGTACAGATAATATTTTTACCAGCTAATACAACAAGTAGCAGTCAACCAACGGACCAAGGAAAAATTAAATCTCTGTAGTTGCACTACAGGAAATTGGTTGTGCAAAAAAAAAAAAAAAAAATTCAAGCGATTGATACTGGTATTGACCTTAATATTATAGTACCGGATGCACTGTGTATGCTTCAACAGGCATGGGGATGTGTTACCAGTAAAACAATCACATATTGTTTTCGACATGCAAAGTTTATTACACCAGATATCACATCTGAGGCTGACGATATGGAAGATGATCGCACCGACGACATCCCGTTAGCTAGACTCATCCCAAGTGGTACCCATAATGTGACTGTGCAGGACTTCACGAATGCCGATAACGATCTCCGTGACGATGTACAAATTTGACAGACGAGGAAATTATTAGTGAAATTAAAAACAAACAAAATCTGAAGGATGACAACAGTGATGATGAATCTACAGTCGCACCCGTAAAACCAAAATTGGATTCCGCTCTTGGTGCTTTTGATGTACTCAGAAACTTCACCGAGTCATGTGAAAATTCAGAGGATGTGCTACCATCACTGTGTACTGTGTCGGACTTTATTTACAAAGTCCATTTGACGAATTTATGTTGTAAACAACGTGATAAAACGTCTTTCTTCAGGAAACAGGATAATCGCAAAGACAATTAGTGCTTGTTTTAATTATTTTACCGTGTGCTCCTGTTAAATTTACTAGTGAATAGTGCCTTTCTAGTTGTATAGTGCTTCCTACTGACCGTTAATAGTGCAAACACTGATTTTTCGTTTTGTACAAAACGATCTTATAAATTATAATAACATGAAACTATTCGGTTTGTTTAATTTCTTGTATTTTTATGAAGTATCCATGTGTCTTAACCACTGATGCTAGCCTATAGGCCTACTGTAAGTAACACATCAAATAAAATCAAGAGTAATAACCTGGAAATATTTGTTTGTTATTTCATGTCTAGTGTGTTTGTAAGGTTGCATTTATGTAGTCTCACGTTTCATTTGCCATGGTAGACGATGTTTTGTGACACAGTTTGTCAGTATTGTAAAGCGACCATTTCCTACCAAGTACCCATTCTCGCACTCACAATGAGTTCATAAAAGTTTATTATAAGTTTTAATTTATTTACAATTATGATTTTTTTATTCCTGCCTTAAAGTATAATTGAAGCGAATATTGAAACTTGGAAGAAAAATGTTGCTCGTCAATAGACTAACAGAAAAAGCATAGAAAGCTGGGGTCATACAGACTTACATTATGGATGATAAAATTAGCTAGGTGAAAATTTCGGTTATCTCGAATTCCGGATATCTCGAAGTATTACGAGAGGTCTCGTGAATTTCGAGATCCACTGTATGTGACAAAAATGTGTTTCACAATATTTGTACAAAACAGGGATTGAAATGTACTAGAGTACAAGCCAATCAAATGCCACAGAAGTTAGCCCGTCAGGTTGCATTTTAATTGACCAATCAGAATCATTGGACATTTTTCAAAGTGCCAGGGGCATAACTCTGTCAATAATTGTTTGATAACAATTTGGTAACCCAATAAGAACTTGACCTACATTTCTCATAGCGTATCTGTATGTCACATTTTGTTTCATTATGTGCACCCGCTGCAGAGATAATAAACAGAAACAGTTGGTGTATGGACCAACGAATCGATTTACCTACCTTACCTACTTCTACAAAGATTTGGTAAATTTTAGCTCAAACTATCAAGAGAATCTCTATCTTAAAATTTTGTTTTAAGCGAGACAATAAGAACACAAGAATTATAAATATTTGATAGATTTTAATGTTTTCTATAAAACACATTTTCCTTGTAATAACATCATACATCCTTCACCTCAACAGACACATTTGGACTGGTCTAACTCATTGATTTCACAGAAGAGTCCACTGCTTTTTCAGGGGTTGAAGAGTTAATGTACTTTTCTATTTAAACATAATTCTGTAGGACTTTAAAACGTTTGCTGATCAAGGAAAGCTGTTTCAAATTTTCATTGTGCTTGATTCTCAGTATTGTGTGTGGCAAAACAGATTTCATGAAGCAGAACAGACAGGACTAAAAAAAACACAATAATATTAACCCTTCAGACCCCATAGGTCATAATAGACTTGTCTTAACAATAGAAAAGGGCATACCATCTACATACGTAGGGTTGGAAGGGTTTGTTGTTGCCTTATATTCCTTATAACAGACATAAGGAACAACATCTGTATGTAATAATTCAATACGGTATTATTCTCAACTTGCATTCCCTGTAATGTCTTATCATTCCTGAATGAGTTATTACACAATTTTTATATACAGGCAGACTTAACAAATGAGAAATCACAGTTGGAAAACTAGTATCAATTTATTCCATCGCTTTGAAGCAGTTTTTAATATTTCCTTAATCTTATGTCTTCTTGCATATTATCATCCTCTTCATCATCATCCTCGTCATCATCTTTTATAATCATATCAAGTAAAAGACTGCTAGGTAAATAAAGGATTTGAAAAATGAAATTATCCGTGAGTATAACTGAGTTCTCCTGATGATCTGCTGTCATCCTCACTTATCCCGTTCTCTTCCTCACACTTATCTCATCACACACATGTAACACAGTAATGTCAATGGGACACGATTGATCTGAGTGAATTGTTTATGGTTTCCAGATTTTAAGAAGACCGTCCTCTGAGTAAGTAGCCGTCAGATTCTGATGTGGGTGATGAGTGATTCCTATAACGTCTTTTTCGTGGACCTAAAAATAGAAGAAGAAGAAACGTACAATGCAAAATAAGAAGTACCAATGGATACCGAGTCCACGGGAATACGAAAAACTAGACAGAGCAACAGTCTCAACACTTAGAACAATTGCGAGTCCAGAAGAGTTGGCATCCTCTTGTTAGCATGCCACACCCATCGCAAATATTCCATGGAAACCTCTCAAATTTGGTGACAAGGTTGAGCTCAGTGAAAGGGTAGAATATAACAAGGGTCTCAACAGGAAGAAGAATGGCAAATGACAGACATGTGACAATCATGTGATAATCATGTGACCCATGAATGTACCTTCATATGGCAACAGAATAAAAGTTTGTTGAATATGACTAACCACACAGGCAGTCAAATCTGGAAAATTGAGTAGTTGAAACCTACTGTTTCCTACCCACAACAGCAAATATCAAAACTCCTGCCTTGTTTTAGTTAGTATTGCAGTCAGACTGATGTACCTAAAGCAACACCTACCCCTCCTCTACCCTCATCTTCGGTCTCAAAGGCATAAAAATTAGCTGGCAATGGGACACAAATAAGATGCAATTTATCTTTTCATTGTATATACTCACTGTTAAAGTTCTTTCCAGTTTCCCTGTGGTGACGCTGAAACAGTACAGAACTAGATCCTCCCCAACGCAGTAGATCCACTCCCCCCTGGGTGACAGCGATGCACATACAAAGTCCCCACCTTCACGTTTACCGCTGGAGAAACTTCTGACAATCTGCAAAGAGAAATATCATTTCAAACCATACCGCTAACTCTGAGCTGAAAGCCAAAGTTACTTAAAGCAGTTATTAAAATTTCATCAGCTTTGTTAACAAGTAGGTCAAAGTCCAAAGTCAAGGTCTATTGGTCAAGGTACCAGATGAAAGATCTGGTCATTAAAATCTACATGTGAAATATTAAAGCCTCTATCCTTAATGGTTTAAAAGCTATAGCCATGGTAAAGTTTTTGAAATGTAGGTCCAAGGTTAAGGTCACTAGATCAAACGTCAAGGTACTAAATGAAAGCTCTGGTCCTAAAAAAATTATCTATAATTAAAATATTAAAGCCCTATCCCTAATGGTTTAAAACATATAGCCGAGGTTTAAGTTTTTGTCTACAAATGCTAATGACAACAACGATGCTGCTGATACTGGAGTTAAAGCATGAGCTCTCAGGACTTTTGTCCAGGTGAGTTAAAAATAATGTGGAGATCTCTCTTTCAGGACAAATAGTTCATGAAATGCAAAAGACAATACTTGCAACATCTATGGTACCTCTTAATACTGGATACCTGTCTATTATAGACAAATCCACATCCAAGCTCCCACTGACAACTACTTCCTCCAAATACTGATAAAGTATTCACAGACCACTGACTCTTGATATTGTCTCATTTGATGGACTCCTTGACTCTTGACTTTAAGTCTCATCTGACAGACCCCTGACTTTTGACTTTAAATCTCATCTGACAGACCCCTGACTTTTGACTTTAAATCTCACCTGACAGACCCCTGACTTTTGACTTTAAATCTCACCTGACAGACCCCTGACTTTTGAACTCTCACCTGACAGACCCCTGACTTTTGACTTTAAATCTCACCTGACAGACCCCTGACTTTTGACTTTAAATCTCACCTGCCAGACCACTGACTCTAAACTTTAAATCTCACCTGACAGACCCCCTCACTCTTGACTTTGTCTCACTTTACAGACCCCTCACTCTTGACTTTGTCTCACTTTACAGACCCCTCACTCTTGACTTTGTCTCACTTTACAGACCCCCTCACTCTTGACTGTCTCACTTTACAGACCCCTCACTCTTGACTTTGTCTCACTTTACAGACCCCCTCACTCTTGACTTTGTCTCACTTTACAGACCCCCTCACTCTTGACTTTGTCTCACTTTACAGACCCCCTCACTCTTGACTTTGTCTCACTTTACAGACCCCCTCACTCTTGACTTTGTCTCACTTTACAGACCCCCTCACTCTTGACTTTGTCTCACTTTACAGACCCCCTCACTCTTGACTTTGTCTCACTTTACAGACCCCCTCACTCTTGACTTTGTCTCACTTTACAGACCCCCTCACTCTTGACTTTGTCTCACTTTACAGACCCCCTCACTCTTGACTTTGTCTCACTTTACAGACCCCTGACTCTTGACTTTGTCTCAATGACAGACCCCTCACTCTTGACTTTGTCTCACTTGACAGACCCCTGACTCTTGACTTTAAGTCTCACCTGACAGACCCCTGACTCTTGACTTTAAGTCTCACCTGACAGACCCCTGACTCTTGACTTTAAATCTCACCTGACAGACCCCTGACTCTTGACTTTAAATCTCACCTGACAGACCCCTGACTCTTGACGTCTTATTCCAAACACTTGACGAAGGACACTAAACTGCCATTCTTTACATTCTTTGGTTTGATCCAGTACTGGGACCTGAACCATTGACTTTCTGCTTGTGGGTCAAGAGCTCTAACATTTGAATTATTAACTCTTCAACCCCTGAAAAACAATGGACTCTTCTGTAAATCAATGAATTAGACCAGTCCATATGTGTCTTCAGGGGTATAGGAAGGTTAATTAAGTAAAGACTCCACCCTGGGTACAAACATTAATGACCGACTTTTACATAGTAATTCTTATCACATGTCGCATACTGACCTGTCCCTGCATGTTCATGATGACCACAGTGTTTGACCGGTTACACACCACAAATTGTTCTGCTTGCCGCGGCAATGGATGGACACTGTGTACAGTGATGTCGGAACCTGTGGTGCCACCTAGTGATTTAAATGTGTTCTGACATTCCGTTGTCTTCAGGTTCCAAACCTTGACTGTGCCGTCTGAACTAGCACTGAGAAAAGAACGAAAATTACAGAATTACATACACTAAATTTCGATTTTGTTATTGAGAGAAAAAAATTAAGCCCCGATGCTACCATCTTCCCAAGTCGAGGTTTTCTGATCCACTCCATTACTCACACACCTTGATTGTTTTGGTCTGTATATTGTAATTTTGTGGTGTCGATTTCCGTGTGCTTTAGGAACCTTTTCCTGAGCCAATCAAAACGCATCTAACAATTGATCACGCATTGACCACATGATAAAGGGGAAAGTAAACACAAAATAATAGCGATGTGCACAAGTCTTTTCAATGGCTTAAGTCAGGGGTCAGTGACCGGTCAATCTAAGCGAAATTTTAAATTGGCGGTAGATGTCCCAACCAGTGAGCGCCAACTATGAAATGTAATCTGTCGAGGTGTTCAGGGAATGACATGGACCAGTAAACCTTGACTTGGGAAGATGAATGTTACAAGCTATGTCAAAGTTGTTACTGTTCTCTACTTCACCATTTGCCATGTCGCCGTGACGTTTTAGGCAAAGACTCATGGGAAGACCACGAGCATGTACTGGGGCATAAAATAAAATTTTAACTGTTTGATGTTTCCCGACGACCCACCAAATTGTTGCCACTAGAATTATTTTTTCACGTTGATGATTTCAATTTTTTTTTAATCTGTATCTTTTTCTGGATCTGGTTCCGTCAATCGTGATTTAGTTGTTTCTTTTTAAGATCTTTTACATGCTTGAATTAGGGTCTACTGTCCATAGAGTTCAAGAGTCGATGTGATCTAGTCAATCATGGCATCGGTGAAAGAAAAAATGCGTGGTGAAGTCTTCCAAGTTTTTAATCTACTTAAAGGATTATTAGGAATTAGTTATCATCATGGATGTTGATTGGGGTAACACAAAAAACGGGATAATTTGCAGGTATGTTTAATTAGACGTGACGAGCAGCAGTTTACCTATTGTATACACATCGGAGTCGGATGCCTTATAGACTGGGTAATGTCAAAATAACGTACAGGTGTGAAATAAACCCATGGATTAATTGCACAGGCAGATCGGAAATTATCATTTTCAAAAAGTATTAAGAACATATAAGCTCTAAATTTTCATTCGCCAATGATTTTCGCCCGAAGACAATTTCATTCGCCAGTGTTTAAAAAACATTCGCCAAATTCGAATGTGGCGAATGATAGCGCAAACGCTGCTTTTGAATACACATCAGTGCCGGAGGCCTTAGTCTTAGACTGGGTACTATCAAAACAAAGTACAGGTGTGAAATAAACTCGAGGATTAATTGTATAGGGGTAGATCGGAAATGCGTCTTTGTAGGGAGTTTCCATTTCATTGTTCAACACATGAAAATTTCATATACAGAGGTAAACTACTCACTGACAAATTATTGACATGGGGATATTGAAAACGCGTTTGATGACAAAGTTCCGCAAATTTTACGGTCAGTATAATAGTCTTTGCGTTTACTCTGTTTCACTAAGTGAAATGTTGAGTTGCCTTTTCGTTGGCGGTTGTTGGGACGTCTGTACCAATTGTGACTAGGATTCACTCCTCACGTATTTCATTTGGACTTGACTGGACTCACAGCGGGGGTGACCTGTCGACAGGGGATGCCTACTCCTCCATGGCACCTGATCCCATCTCTTGGTTTCCAGAGGTCCGTGTTTGTTCATTTTTACCTGATATGTATCTATGTCCTGGACATTCTATTGAATCATACTTTGGTATCTGAGATTTTTTATATTGTGATATCATTTGTTTGTCCATAAAATGAGAAGAGTTATCAACTATGATATCATATGTTTGTGAAGACATACTGTCGCAATAGATACCAACTGGCATGGGAGATAACTCTAACTAACAAAAAGACAGAATAGGGTGCTCTAGGGTACTCAATTATAGCTATATTTTTGTTTACTGTACAAATCCATCAATATGTTCTGTGTCAGACTGGGACACCTTCAATATAACAAGACCTGTGTTTTGGTAGATATTTTACTGGAATAGCCCTACAAAATATGCATTTCATATACTACAACAGAAATTCTTGTTTCACATTTATTAAGTGACTCAACAGTGAAATCTTGAACATCGATAATATACATGTGATGTATGTACATAAATCAGTCACTTTTCAAATTACCAGTATATGTCAGAATTTATTTTGTTTAAAAACAGTATTTTGTACTTTTGAATGAGGCATTAACATAACCCTATTTTTTTCAAATTATTTGATTTCCTTTTCTTGAAAAAAAAAAAAATAATAATATGCCTACCTACCTACCCACACCTGAAAGGCATGGACCGGCAACATCAAACAAACAATTTTTTAACTGTGACCTGATTTAAGACGCAATATATATATAATGGGTTTAATGACTGAATAACAGGTAGTTTTGAGAGATAATCAAATTTATGGCTTTGATGACAAAACTTTTAAGACTTGCAAGGCATTGCGGCCACGATGTGCTAGGCAGGGCCTCATGAAAAGAGCTTGACCTTGTCAGGATTTTAGTTGCATTACATGTAATTGGGTCTTCGACTGGAAGGCAGGTAGATCTAATAGATAAAAAAAATTGGGTAATAAAAGTTTGAGTTAAAATACATGGCTTTGGCGACAAAACTTAAACAGTGACAAAATATTTCAGTTGGGGTTACGAAACTACAGATACTTACCTCAGTATGTGATGACTATCTTGTGTAAATACTGCATCATTTACAAACGATGTGTGCCCTCGGAACTCTTTTAGTGTTTTGCCAGATTTCAGACCATGGATTCTGGAAAATAGATGTCCAATAAACAATGACGTTTACTTTAACCCATCAACCCTGCTGTCAAATTTAGACTGACCCAGATCAATAAATAGTACAGTCTACTGTCATGATTCAGGGGTGAACAAGTTCATATAGCATGTAAAATTATTATAGAAATTTTATTCTACATCGTGCACCCCTGAATTCGGACAGTGCACTTAAACCATTCTTTGAAATGGGCAGGTCCAAATGTGACTTTAGGGGTCGATGAGTTACAGTACATATACCACTTCAATTGTATTGTACTGTTGTTTAATGTCCCTCTCTAGAATCCTTCACTCATAAGGAGATGTCACCAAATGCAGGTGAAGGGCTTCAAATTTTGGCCAATGCTTGGCACTTACGGCCACTAGGCAGTGTGGGTTCTTTACCGTGTGGACACTTACTGTGACAAAGGACCTTGGTTTTTTTCTGTTGCAGTCCGAAGGACCCTCCAGTTGGGAATTACTCACTTTATGGGAGACACCACTCCGTCTTCCACTGAAAAGTGGTTTCTCAAGACAGTTGGTCTCTCAAAACAGGTTTTATTCAAAGGATTATTCAATTAAGTGTTTTTTTTAAATGCGGTCTCAAATTACGGGTGGTTCTTTATCATAAAGGTCTCCAAAGACCAAAGCCACCACAGTAATTGCTTTGTAGGTTGATATATATATACTGGAGTAACAACTGATAAAATTCGGATTGTTATGGTGTAAGATTGATTCCGCAGTAGGAATGATGCCTTTATTGTAGTTCGACTGTACTAAAGCAATCAAGGTCACTTACACCTTGTTCCTTTCTATAACATTGCTTTGATAAGATAATTCTGTAATGAAACATTCTTTGACTTTTGACATCAGTTGCCAACTTGATTTATCAAGCTCAATCACTGCTGGCCTTGGCAAATTTTCCCTGGAGTTGATGAATTGAAGTGTCCACACTATCAGAAGTCAATAAATTTTGAATGTGAGAAAACAATATTTAAAGATTTCATTAGTGAACACACCAAAAGCTATACTGTATGAGGACCAGTAGCTGGCTAGGACCAATAGGACTGAACACACCAAAAGTTATACTGGCTAGGACCAGTAGATGGCTAGGACCAATAGGACTGAACACACCAAAAGCTATAGTGGCTAGGACCAGTAGATGGCTAGGACCAGTAGATGGCTAGGACAAATAGGACCGAACAAACCAAAAGCTATACTGGCTAGGACCAGTAGCCGGCTATTGCATTATTTTTGCTATACAGAACACAATTTTGTGAATTTTTTTTGCAGGTCAACAAGAGAGCTCCAAGGGGCTTTATGTCTCATCTGCGGATATTATCAATAATAATAATAACAGTGACAGCAAGCTACTTTCCAGACATGAGGTCAGACCAGTTTCAGTACCCAAAAAGGCACATCTAGGGTACATGGGGATCATTTGTGTGAAGTATAGTTCCAATCTACCCAGTAGTTTAGAAGTTCCGCCTCGGAAATGATTTTCAGTGCCCATGACCTAGTTTTCTGAAAGTAGGTCAGACTGACCTTAAAACCCCAAAAGGTACATCTAGGGTACATGGGGATCATTTGTGTGAAGTTTGGCAAATGAGACAATGATCTCCTGTTGGACACTTTTCCCAAAAAGAAGGAAAATGAATATTGTTTTGGTACATACATATGACAAAAATCACAAAATAGCCAGCTTCTGGTCTTACCCGACTATCCGGCTACTGGTCCTAGTTGGCTATAGGTTCCAGCTGGCTAATGGTCCTAGCCAACTAGTCGGCTACTGGTCCTAGTTGGCTACAGGTTCTAGCTGGCTATTGGTCCCAGCCAACTAGCTGGCTACTGGTCCTAGCTGGCTAATGGACCTAGGCAGCTACTGATCCCACCAAGCCGGCCTGGTACTTTACTTGTGTTGCTGATCTTCAATCATGGATGTACAAGATCTAGTTAATCAACCTATACGAGGCTTACCTGATTGTTTGGTCAAAGGAGGCACTCAGCAGCTGACTGTTGTCTTTAGAGAAGTTGACACAAGTGATTCCTTTATTGTGAGCTCGCTCAAATTTACGTAGACATTGTCCCGTCATCATTTTCCAGACCTGTGTTGAAAAAAAAAATAAAAATTTTTACACTGGCTTCTCATTATTTCCAAATTCATGGGATTACTTGCATTTACTTCCAGATATTTGAAATATGAGATATCTGAAGTTTGAGATATCCGAAATTTGAGATATCCGAAATTTGAGATATTATTTATTCATACGGGGCAGTGTTACTCAGGCTACTGCTAAATTCAAATTGGATTTAGGCAATTATTAATTACCCTTTCACTTTGTCTCGTTAACAAAGTTGATTCTTCAATGTTTTGCAGTAAAACAAGTAATTAATTAAAATGCTTTTCGTGTACTGATGTGTCACATGATTTTGCGTGTCACATGATTTTGCGCACCCATCATACCATGCATCTGTCTGTCTTAACGCATTAAAACACGATAATTTTGCTTCAAAGGTTGTGCATCTTAATAAGCCGATTAAAATAAAAAGTTTAAATGCATTTTTGTACAACTATTGTATAAAATCAATTATTGTTATCCTAAATGTAAAAACTCACAAGTATTTAACCTCATTTGAGCCTTTTGGTCGGCTCTAGCAGCATTAACATCTACGTCATCATGACGATAATAGTTTATAATGAATATTCATAATCGAGAAGCAAATTGACAGCAGAATTAGTTCTAAATAGGCATAAAGTTTTATAATCCCTTTTGTAATCAATCCAATCACCATTATGAATTTCAAGTCAAATAATTAATAAAAAAGAATACGGACCAATACGGGATAAAAGCGGTATAAATATGAAGTAAAAAAAAATTGCGACCGGTCGTTCAAATTTGACATAACCAGAATTAAGACTTACTCCGATTTCGCCATAACGACATTTTACTGTATATTCAGTAAAACCTGCTATAGCAACCACCTCTATATTAGGATTGCCTGTCTATAAAGGCCAGTTTTGAAAAGTACCATGACTGTATACTTCAACTAATTTAACCTGTGTATAAAGATTTCCTGCACATAAAGGTCCCTTGATGGAACAAGTCTTGGTCCTTTTTGGCCCCTTTTGGAGCCCCTATGGGAGCTAGCCCCTTTTCGTTGCGGCTTCACATGGGGATAATACATGCCAAGTTTGGTGAAAATTGGTCAACTGGTTCTTGAGTTCTTCGAGTAAAGTCAAAAATGTGTAAACGTCGGACCAAGAAAGACAATAGACAATTGTAATAGTTCACCCCGAGCCTTTGGCTCGGGTGACCTAAAAAAAATTGCTGACCTTGATTTTACCATCTTGTGCTCCCGTTGCCAGCATTTCTGAGTCACGGCTGAAACACATACACAGAACAGCATCATCCATCATCATGAAGTTGTCCTGCAGAAAAATGCACATAAAATGTTTTGATACTAAAAAAATGTACCGTAAATTGGGATATTTTGGCGTCAAATTAATTTGGTCACTTTGGTCGTTTAATGAAGGGTTATGTTTTTGGTCAGTTAAATATTGGCCATTTATCTTTATATCATGTTTAAAGTTGGCCCATCATCAAATTTCAATCTTGTTGTGTTGAAAATTCCAGGTGTTTGAAATATCAAAACATTAAAAAGTGTCAGTAGAAGCATTAGGGGGTCACATGGTACTCATTTAAGATTAACATCCATAGTGTTATCTTAAAAAGCCCAATGTTTGTTAATCTGTAAAACACTAAAAAATTTTTTTTTTCAGAAATACTGGTAGAAACATTGTGTACGTATTTTGGCCATTTTAATAGCGTGTTCAAATTGGCGAAAATCAGACAATGGCCAAAATACTGTCAATCTGGATTTATTTGCGAGAATTTTATTTATGCATACTTTCGTGTGAGCTCTCGATTGCGAAAATGAAATATTGTTTAATGAAATATGATGAAGGTATGATGTAATGGGCATCCTAAATCGCAAAAATATCATCTCGTGAATAAATCTAGAACTTGTGTATTGCGAAAATAAAGTACCGAGAAAAGTCCAAATTTACGGCATCAATAACACATCAATTAAATTTGTATCAACCATATATTATGTATATCAAAATCGTGTTTATCAATGACAGCCCTATAGTGGAGAGACTCAAATTGAACAGAAACTGGTTAAAACATATTCCTGTGCTAAAAGCTGGGTGAAGGAACGGTTTCTGCCATTTTGTAAGTGTTTGATATGAGCCTGCTTCCTGGAATCAAATCCAGGACCTTCCCCATGCAAGTTCCTTCCCCTACAGGCATGCCCTGGACTGGAAGACTTTACAGAAAATAGGCAGACCACCATAAGAAAGAGACAAAGTTCAAGGGACTACCTAGAAAAGTTCGAAACATTGGGACTTCGACTCACTGATGGTAACCGAGAATCGTATGGTTTTTTAGTTTCAGAGGTTCCATATGGTATATATGACTGCTTCAAAACCATTCAAGACATATATACGGTCATTATAATTAATAATTAGTGCTAAATTTCACTTAATTTTTGTGAAATTAAAACACCCAGTGTTTATGAGGAGGAGAAGAATTATATTGGGGCCATTTCTTACACATGTATGATAATCTTTGACTTCAAATTATATGTAGGAATGTTCATTGTCTTTATAGAAATGGGCCCAAAATTTATTTGAAATATCGAGGAATTTGATTCATAAAAGTTCCAAATATAAAACGTTTATCAGTAACATTAAATAACAAAATTATTTGGGACTTTGTCAATAATTCAAAACATCGGGATATTCAACTCATTGAAGTTGGATTCATCGAGGTTCTACTGTAAATGCTTTGTTATTCATAATTGGTGTTCCCATTCTACAGTGAGATTTGATATTTAGAAATTCCGATTTGATACTTTATGAAAAACTGCTAGGAAAGGCATGTTCAATATTGTATGAACTAATGTGAAAATTCTTTGAAATTTTGTTTTGAGAAATTGATTACGGTATGTAACAGATCGCTTTGATTCTTTTTCCGATTACAAACATTTTATTGATAATGAAGCATGCTATTGATTGTGTTTATTTCGTCACATGTAGAGCAATTTCTTACTCTATATGAATCAAACAATTGCAAAAAGTTCAGGTAACAAATTCACCATATCCCCTCTCACCTGAGCTTGGTATCGCAGATCTTTTCGGATCTTTCCTGTAGTAAAGTTCCAGACCTCGACAAAGCCATCCACAGAGCCTGTCACTAGAAACTGGCCATCTGGTGAAAACCTGGCGCACTCTACGTGAGCCTTCTGCCCAAACTGAAAGAATTTCAATACAGTGAAACTTGCTATAACAGCCACCTCTATATAAGGATAACCTGTTTATAACTATATAAGGATAACCTGTTTATAAAGGACATTTTTTTCAAGTCCCTTGATTGCATACTTCAATTAAACCTGTGTATAAGAGTCACCTGCACATAAAGGTCAATATTTTCTGGTCCCTTGGGTGACACCTATATACAGGTTTCACTATACTTATATTTATGAAAAGCTAACATGGTATAGAGAAATTTTTGCCCCTATTTTATTTTCACTCCTTTCACGGTCATCTTCTGTGGGCGAATTAAAAACACAGCAAATTCAAAACAGAAAATTCATCTGTTTTAATAATTGCAGAGTATCTATTATGTACATGTATTTGATTTGAAACAAAAAACAATTTTTTTTTAAAAAAATAAATGTTATCTTGCCAAAGTTAGACATGTACAAATATTAATTGTTATACAAAAACTGCCCAATAAAATAAAATCATGTCATAAACTGAAATTGTAACGAGTCTGGGCGAGTTTAAAAAAGGGGGCGAAAATAACCCTGCATACAGATATCTATCTATCTAACGATGCTCCAGATAACTTTCAGAACACCTGGGTTCAATACAAACCAGTTCCACATACACTGGGTAATTTTACCCACAGAGTTTCTGAGGGTGGGTATTTTCCACTTCTTTTGCAAAATTATGATTTCCGTTCACTTTTCTTCTAATAACTTGGTAGTTAATTACATTTAAATTAATAGATGTATACCATGTGACATCTATGTGCGTGAGGATTAGTAACAGACATCATCGCTACAGGGCTTGAACAAACTTTATGACCAAGATCCAATCAGAACAAGCACACCCAGTATTTTGTCTGTCAATAAGTTTCAGATCCAGTGTGTTTAATTTTATGCTCTAGGTTTAATATGGGTTGTGAATCTTGCGCATGGATTACAAAAAAAATATATGAATATAATTTCATAATATTCATTATATCATTATCTGATATATTCCAATATATTCCAATTTACAAAGATGGCTTTGTATCTAGTTTGCTTTAAAGATTCAGCTACATTTGTTAGAATTTCATTTTTATTTTTCAATTAATCACTTTTTTTCTGACAGAGGTTCAAATTTGGAATTTTCTGGCCTGAAATTGGGAAAAATGTTACCATTTTGCTATTGGGATTGGAGTCTTATACCGAACCATCATAGACCCATAATAAATCCCAGAACATTAACCATTACAGCAATATACATGCATTGAGTCTCATTTATTTATAACATCTTTAAACATCTGTGACAACGCATGTTCTTTAAAATAGATAAAGTGATAATTAAGGTGAAGTTCCGCAACTTTTGATTTATGCTAATGACTGACGACAATGCAGTGAGGGATCATGCACGTGCAACAAATTATAACCACAAAATTTCTGAAATGTATTGCAATGTATTTTTGGGCACAGTTCAATGATTTTACTCAGCTGTGTTGGTTACTTCTGTCTTGGGTACTTTTTTACATTACTGATATTTGTATTTCGTACTCAGCTCAATGGTTTTACTCAGCTCTGACGGGTACTTTTGTATTGGGTACTTTTTTATATTACTGATATTGTATTTCGTACTCAGCTCAATGATTTTACTGAGCTGTGTTGGGTAGTTTTGTGTTTGGTACTTTTTTATATTACTGATATTGTATTTGGTACTCAGCTCAATGATTTTACTCAGCTCTGTTGGGTACTTTTTATTTCAATGTATTTTGGACCTACCTTAATTGTTTTGCTCAGCTCTGTTGGGTACTATTTTGTCATATTTTGCAAAGGTGAAGCCTGAGGGGAATATGACTTGCCAAAGGTAAACAAATCCTTATATTCCCCAACAACCAGGTCAATAAATTGTTTATTATACCGAAATACAGAATCAATAGAGACTATCGAATAAGCTGCAAGGGTTTTCGCATGAGGTAGACATGACGGACGCAAGGGAAATATAATGCCGCGAGGAAGACATGAAGTGTAGTTTCCCTGATATGTGGCGACTTTCAGCCAATCCCTGACTGTGATTAATTAACAAGGTATAATAATTTACTTTATTGTGTTTTTGGACTAAACCTTGCTTGTTTTTCTTTGTTGTGCTGGATGACATTTTTAACTCAGCCATGTTGTACTTTGAGTTTTGGGTACATTTTATACCATTGTATTTTTGATCCACCTTGTCAGTTTTATTTAGTTGTGTTGGGTAATTTTTGTGCTAGGTACTTTGTGTGTTGGGTAATTTTTGTGCTAGGTACTTTGTGTGTTGGTTACTTTTTGTAATGGGTTATTTGTGTGTTAGGTACTGATAGTGTTGGGTAATGGGTTTTTGTGTGTGTTGGGTACTTTTTGCGTTGGGTACTTTTTCTACCATTAGTATTTTTAGACCCACCTTAATAGTTTTACTCAGTTGTGTTGGGTACTTTTCTTCCTCCTGTTCTTTCACTGCAGCTTTACCACGGAAGACATCAATACTTGTCCCTGTGATAAAACATGATAACCAGGTCAATACTGTTGCCATGGCAGTTGTGTCTCCTTGACCTCTAACATTGAATATTACATGTTAAAAAAAATCTTTCATTGATTTTCATGTGTGAATTCAATGTATTATCATGAATAAAGGTCAATAGATTGTCATGTGTGAAGGTCAATATATTATCATGTATGAAGGTCAGAAGTTTGTTATGTATAAAGGTCAACAGATTGTCATGTATGAAAGTCAATAGATTGTCAAATGTGATGGTCCATTTTTTTTTTATTTCCACTTGAAAAAAAGAATTTAAACCTGGAGGGAGTAATCCTTGGTGCTGCTGCCATTTTAATGACTGTCCAAGTAAAGCCAACAGACGTGAAGGTGGTACAACATTGACTTCTCCCGCTAACGCTTGGGCTATTGCGTTTCTTCTTTTTTCTTTTGTCTGTCCCTCTGCGTACGCCTGTCAGGAAAGAAAGAATGCCATCTCAGGACTTTCAAAAGAAGTCAACAACCAACAAAATCCATTTGCTACTTTCATGAAAAGCACTGAAAGCTGTCTTCTGCTTTTTCTTCTTGACAGAAAAAATGCAGATATTCAGCTCTCCAGATAACTTTCTGAACACTTAGGTATAATACCCATCATTTCCAAATCCAGTGGGTGTTTTTACCCACAAAATTTCTGTCAAGTGGGGGTATTTTCCAATTCTGTTGCCATATTATGATTGCCACTGATCTTACTATAAAGGTTTGGTTGCTAAATCACAATTAATTGATCTGTATTTAACTGTCTGTACAATGTTATTCCGCAATTTTAACATCTGGGTTTGGGTCAGCTTAACTGCATTATCACTACAGAGCTTTAACACACAATACAACCAAGATCCATTAAGAACAAGTGAACTCAATATTTTATTTCCCAGCAGGTTTCAGATGCAAAGTGTTTAATTTTAGGCTTCAGTTTTGATTTACATTGGGTATCTTATGCATGGATTTTTTAATTTGCTTGCGTATTTATTTTATTTATATTTATTTTTATGTGTAAAACATGCAAATATGCAGCTTATCTGGAGCACTGGATATTCATAAAAATCGTTGACTTTATGTACAACAACGCAGTCTTAAACGGGCAAATGAATTACCAAAATTATCTCCTAGCGCTACTATCAGTGTACATATGAGAAAAACTATCAACCGTAACAGAATATTCACTAATTTCCACTGAAAATATCAAAATGCCTAACCACAATACAGGTTCTGCTATTTTCCCCCACCATGTCATCCTTCCAAGAGAGTAAATGACCAGAATAACATCAAACTTGATCCGTGAGATGTTTAGTGTCACGTGCAAATGCTACACATTCACTGATATCCTTTCTGGCTACTTTTGAGCCTGGATCAGTTGGTAGTATGCTCGACTCTTGATCGTGAGGTCGTGAGTTTTGGGTCCAGCTGGTGGCAGGTTGGTTTCCTGTCCTTCGGACTGAGACAGTAAAAACCAAGGTCCCGTGTCACAGTAGATGTAAGCGTGTTAATGGACCCTCAGTGATCAATGGCCATTAGTGCCCAGCATAGGCCAAAATTTGAAGCCCTTCACCAGCATTTAGTGACGTCTCCATATAAGTGAAGGACTCTTTAGTGGGACGTTAAACAACAATAAACAAACAAACAAACAATTCTGGCTACTTTTTGTTACTTGTCACCTACTCTAAATGCGGGCGGTCTTCACAGACTAGAACATGTGGTGGACGTCAAGTTCAATCTCAAAATACTGAGAAAACAAAATGAGTTCATTATTCGATAAAATGTAATTGAAACTAAATATCCTTCCGTTAATCAAGTTCCGGCCACAAATAAAACTAAAGTTGATTGACACACTCCACACTGCCAGACACCAAGATCCGCAATAATTGATTAGACTTGCAACATTCCATTTTAAGATAGCAGTTGGGGTCTGAAGAACCATTTCTTGATGCATCTTGGTAATGTTCTCTGTTTTTAAAGAAAAATGAAAATTGCAGTTGTACAGTCATCAGCCATCTTGGTTCTGATCCTATTACTAAACCAAGTGATATACGTCACCTCTTAAAAATGAACTTAATGATCACTTACCTCCCTTGGATCAAAGTAAGATCTGGCTAACATGTTCTCTAAATGTATATATCTATCTGGTTGATTGTGTTTTAACATTATCATAGGATCAGTCTGTCTCAGCAGGGATCTGGCTGCTCCCAGCTCCCGTAACTCTATAAGTTCCAAAACAATCTGAAAATAAAGCATTGAGACCAGAAATATATATATATGAAACAAACTTTTAAACTGCAAAACTTGAAATTAATGGTACTAAAGATAATTCAAGGAATGGAAAAAAAGTAGAAAAAGATGAATTTTCAGGTACCAAGAGTCGTCCTCGCTCAGTGGTAGAGTTCTTGATTTGCAACCAGAGGGTTGCAGGTTCGAACCTTGGCTGAGGCGGCTGGCTTTTCCTGTCCTTCAGAGGAGACAGTAAAAATTGAGGTCCCATGTCACAGGTGTCAGCACACTGCTCAATGGCCTTAAGTGCCAAGCACAGGTCAAAATTTTAAATTTTCTCCAAATGAGTGAAGGATTCTTGAGGGATATGTTAAACAACAATACAACAAAAATTACAACAACAACAACAATTGAATATTCAAGTAGTAATACTAAGTACATGTAGTCACATTTGGTCAAATATGGAATATAGGTAACTACTTTAGCTTTACTCAAGTACATGTACGACTACAATCAGAATGTATATACACAGTATTTGACCTGATAAATGCCCAGGGCATTACAAAAATCAGGAAAAGGTGTGGGTGCTTAATGGGGCCAATTATTTTTACATGACACAGAGGCAAAGTTATTTTAGTAATTACCTAGGACACTTATCAACATAATTCTGTTGCTAGGGCCAACAGATAGACTGTTAATTACAGTTTTCAGATCCACATCTCCTTGTCAACCAGCTACAAAAGATTTTTGATCGTGTGTAAAAAAGGGGGAGGCACTTAATGGGTTAAATACGGTACCCAATCTTTCGTGTCTGCAAAATAAATGATTTTTCACTGACTATGGACACATACAGCACTTACAGGTTAATTCAAATCAAATCAATTTCAAACCAAGTTGTGTCTTTCTTTACCTGTTCATACAAGTCTATAAGTTTCTGGTCGGGCAGTTTGAGAGTCTGGATGGCTTGTAGAACTGTGTCCCAATGTCCACTGTTAATGTCACTGATGAAGCCGTCCACTGAGTCGACGGTGTTGAGCGAGATCCCGGTCTCATCTTGAAGAATTGACAAGGTTCGCAGCAGATTATTTTCCTTCAAATACTGCTCGATCAACCTCACAACACTAAAAATAAAAAAAATCATTTTTTTTCAATTTATGTTCATGTACATGTATCAAATAGGTTTGGAAAACATTACTGCACTGCAAGGGTCAATTTTGATAATTCTGTTTCACTACTTGATTGGACTGGATGGAAACAAATTTGATTAGTCCTATGACAAATTCATTAGCTCCAAAGTGGTGTGACTACATTTTGTAATTATAAATTAGCACATACATGTATATATACAGTGGAACCTCGCCTAAAGACCACCTCATTTAGGAGACCACCTTGCATTTCAGACCACAAACTTTCAGTCTCTTGATAAATATCTAAGAAGTATAGAACCTCACGTAAAAGACCACCTCACTAATCAGACCACTTTGAGTCAGTCAGTTAGGTGGTCTTAATAGCGAGGTTCCACTGTAGCACCTCACTAATCAGACCACTTTGAGTCAGTCAGATAGGTGATCTTAATAGCGAGGTTCCACTGTACATGTACATGCACCAAATTGGCATCAGGATTGGTATAAGTATTTCCAAATGTACATATTACCTCCCCAAAAAACAATGGACTCTTCTGTAAATCATTGACTTAGATCAGTCCAAATGTGTGTTCAAGGGTGAGTTACAGATGATTATATAATTAGCTACATACATGTACAAACTTTCTGAGAAAAAAACTGAAGTTTTAAAAAAAAATCCAAATGTTTCAAATCTACATGTACACAAAGCCTGATATTAATTAGAGAGCACAGCTCTCTCATATGCCATTTTTGAAGGCCTGTTGCAAGAGGCAAACTTGACAATGGCTATAAATTACCCCATAAAGCAATACAATACTATCGCCTCATTTACCAGTACTCTCTCTCTCTCTTTGAATGCTACAAAAGTCATTACTTTTAAAGTACACAGTATTAAACTACTGAACTAGCACACACTTTGCAGATGAAGTTTACGGTAACAACTTCTTACCAGAACTGCTAATGTTCTGAATATATGAAATCATGATTAAACTGTGACATCATTTTGTCGGAAGGGTGTTGCCCTTGGGAGATAATGAGATTGGATAGACTTCAACTCATTTTAAAATGAATGCTCCCCCCACCCCCAACATGTGTGTAAAACAAGGAGCTGTGCTTGTTTTCAAGGCATTGCCTTATTTCATATTTTCTGCTCACTGTTGGTTCAAACATACTTATTAAAATAACGGTATGCAATAGTCAACTGTCTAAGAATTGAGGGATTAAAATTAGCAGGGTCCCGGTTGCCCATGGCGAGTAAAAACTAAGCTGGGCTATTAGATTTCACAGTGTGTTAGCCCAGGTGGCTACTGAAAATTTTGGGGATATATCTTACACTTTCACAGATTTCAACTGATAGTCTTGTAAACTGTCTGAGTAGACACCTTGCTACATGTAGCTAGTTTAGGAACTACAGTAAAACCTGTCTTGAGAGATCATCTCATCTAGCATACATGTAGATCTGCCACAGAAATGTGGTCTCTCAAAAAGAGATTTTATTTAAAAGATTTATTAGCCATGTGGTTCTCAGAATGTGGTATCAAAAGACAGGTGGTCCTTCCTGACAGGTGGTCTTTCCTTTCAAGACTGGTTCCACTGTATTTTAGAATATGTTTTTCCAGACATGAAACTGAACTTAAAATACTGACATACATATACAAGTAGGAGACCAGATGGCTCCTTGATTTTAATTTCTATCCCTGAGCATGATGTACATAAATTGAAACCATTCTTGATCAAAACTATTGATTTTCTGATTGTCATTTTGATAGACAGCATAGCATTTCCATATAGAAGGTCACATTTTCTTTAAAACATTCAGGATCATTATCTTGATAAAGAGCAAAACATTCCTCCATGTATGTATGTGTGTGTGTGTTTGTGTGTGTGTGTGTGTATGTACAAATGTATGTGTGTATGTAATAGTATGTATGTATGGGTCACCTTTTTCTTAAAACATACAGGAATCCTATACAAGCAGCTTGTACAACAAACAGTTGTGTAGCAGGAATTTGTGAGAGGCATAAACAAAATATGGGAACTACAGAAACTTCAATCTGACACTTGACAAGCTATACATTATCATGTACATTTCATTTTGTCCCCAACACATGAACGTATTCAAACCAAAGGATTTGGACACTTTTTTCTAGTAAATTTTTCCCAGAATTGCTAATGCTTGACATTATAATTAAACGGTGACATCATTTTTTTGGAAAGCTACTGTCATTTTGAGTTGGGATAGACTCCTAAGAAATGTTTATTTTTCTACTCAACAGAAGTTGAGCTCGCTTTTAAGGCATTGTCGTAGTTTATATAACTCTATATGTATTTCAAGCAATGGAACATTATACTGTCAAAAATAACATGTAAAACTGCTGATGAATCAGGGATTTTCAACCCTATAACATTTTCAGCATCTGGTTCGGTGACAATCTGATGTGATGTACTCGGCATGTTGCATTTGATGGAAATGAGAAAGTCTGAAATTCAGGAAATACAGCTGAAGGGTATAGTGTAAACTCTGGATTTCAGATTGACCCCACAAAGCTTCAGGATGAAGCTTGTCAGCGAATTGGGGTTAGTGTAACAGTCATGGATTAACTGTCTAGTCCATCAGCTAGCTTTTGCGGTTCGACGGTTAACATTTATATCCATGTACTTGTGCTGCCATGATTAAAAGTGTACACGGTAGTTTCGATTTTTACTACCGGGTATTAAACATTTACAAAATGACTTTATGTTTAAACGAAACTTAAAAATATTTATGATTACATTAATTTTGTTGTCAAAAAGAATTATTTACAGTTTGACACGTATGGGACATACTTTATAACGTTTATGAGTTTTATTAATGGAAATGACTTTTCTGATATGATAGCCATCTAACTGGTTTTGTTTGCTTGTTTATTGTTGTTTAATGTCCCACTCGAGAATATTTCACTCATATGGAGACGTCACCAAATGCCGGTGAAGGGCTTCAAAGTTTGGCCTATGCTCGGCACTTACGACCATTGAGCCAGTAGGGTTCTTTAACATGCCAACATCCAGAGTCGAGTGCTAACGACTGAGCCAGGTTGCATCTAACTGGTAACCGCGTCCAATATTTAGTGATTCCTCTATGCAGACATGTTAACCTCTGATGACCAAAAAGGGGTAGGTTCATAATCATACCTCCAAAGCAGTAGCATTGCGCGTGGCATTTTTCGCGGCATTCCAGTTACTATATTTCTTCAAAAGTACAGTGTTAGCATTGAAAATGTAGTGTTCAAATTACATGTATTGGCAAACTTCAGTTTTCATTAGCCAAAATAAAAAATTCTAAACCAAATTTTTTTTTTACATTTTATTTATCTAGTAATATTCATTATTATTATTACAGGTAAGGGGTCCTTATATGTTTTTTTTTCTTGTGTGTTATGCATTTTTCAAATTAATCAATAATTATATAACAAAAATGTAAAGTGCTACATGTACAATGTAGTTTAGTTAAATAGACATGACATGTACATATACAGTACAAACGTGGGGTTTATTCTGTTAAACACTCTACACTGTGAAAATGATGACAAAAAACACAAAAAAAACATTGTGATTCTCTTTCTCACTATAGTGTAATCATACGAAAAATTTCACTCTACACTTAGAGGGCGAAGCCCTCATATATGTAGAGAAGCTCACATTTTTTATTCCTACTACATCCGGGGACCTGTACTACTAATGGTAAAAATTTTGCTCACATCGGGAATTTGCGCGTGACATAAACAAAATGTCGGAAATGCAAAGTCATTACTTAAAAGCCGCATTGCAAACGAAATAATTAAACTACCACACTTAAGAAATTTTTGTAGACCGAGACTAGTCCATAATCGACTAGGGTTGTACATCGAACCCGACCTACACGCTCACCGAATCACGAAGCGCCTCCATTATTCTGGTAGTTGTGAACGTGCACGAAAATGATAGATACGCTGGGGATAGAGAAAAAATTATATCGCATTAAAAACAATGTTTGTGCATTTAATTCATGACTAATAAATACCCACATAGATTCTATTTAAGTACTAGCACCAAGGTTAACAGTCAGCCACTCAATATTTTATTTAAAACAATGAGTGAAGATGACCGGGACATTTACGTTGAGAACTACACACTGAATATTAACCTTTTGGTGATTCTGTCGTGTCGCCCAGCAGGGGGCAACACGACGGAATCCCCAAAGGGATTAACTGAACATGTAAAACTGTTGATGAATGCCTTCAACCTCTCCATAGGTTTACCTATGTATTATTTATATTTCTTTGACATCGAGAAACTCCATGTGACACTGTCAGCTGAAGTGTTTTGGATTAAACTTCTACATGTGGTGCCTAGATTAATTAACTATCACTACACTCCTAAGACTAAAGTTTATTTAGTATATCTAACAAACTTAGATTGTGTAATCTAAAAAAATTACGATTGAATATCATCTTTAAAAAATCGTTCTCACATGTTTATGTCAGCATTCAATAGTGCCGTTTCATGTTGAATACCTCGTTCAAATGTTTACAATTTTTTGTAAACGTGGCAGCAGAAGTTAAGTAATGGCGAGCGTGGATGGGTGACAATGCCCTTGACATGGTAAACTGTGTCTTATTTTTCATAAATGATTTGTGAGACCGGATACATTCCTGATGAATGACTTTTCTTGCGTTACTTTGTAAAACCTGGAACTTATCACTTTCAAGCATTGCCTTAGTCTGTTAGTTCATAAGAAAAGTTTATTGTTAATTGATGAATATAAATAACCTTATACTTTCGAAGAAAAACGGAAATTGTATGTGCCATTCGTGTGGTGTTCGGTGTCATTCCGGTATTTAACATTGTAAGCGCTGCATTAAAATCATAACAGAACAAAACAAATGCTATTCTATCGCTTGAGCGTCGATTTGTCATATCTCAAAGCTAAGGTTTCAATGTTTCATGTAATGAACATCTGCCAAAATACTGCAAAATGTCCTTCGATCTACCGATTGTGGACAATATAAACAAATTCTTACTCTGCAGACTCTATTTCGACCGCCATGCCTGTATTGTCGATTTCCAATCAGGGTCACTATCAAGCTCTCGATTTCAACAATAAAAATTAAAACCGGAATCGCACTTACTTGTGTATCTCAGAAAATCCGGAAATTGCACATTTTCTTGCATTTTTCCTAAGTTGTCGTCGCATCTCATGCAGTCATGAAAAATAACAACAGTCGCAATGAAATAAATTTTACATGTCAATCCGCAAATTTTTATTGCAATCAAAATTTGATTCTTTTTCTTTTCGGAAATAAGAATAATCAAGATTTTAACAAAATCAAATATGGATGGCATCGTACAGAGCTTAATCATGTTTCCGATTACAAACCGAAATATACCGTGAGTTATTTGCCAAGAGTTTATAGACATTATCATTTGTACTATATATTTGAATAATGGTAATTTGGAAGCTTTCTAGACATGAAAAAGTTTCCCATGCTTTGAGGGATAAAAAATGTATCGACAGAATATCGTCGCAGAGCGGAGCGAGGCGCAAAATTTTCTGGAAATTTGCTATTAATCTTCCGGGTTTTTCACTTCAAAATCAAAGGTTTTACACCTATTTTTTTCGCTGCGCTTCTGCTGAATCCTTTCATGGTCACTACACATAATATTATGTGTTGGATCGTAATGCCTAATGGGATCAGGTATTAATCTACTTTAAAAAAAAAAAAAAAAAAAAAAAAAAAAAAAACTTGATATTTTTAAATGTTCTGCTTCAATATGGGATATACGCCATGGTTCCGCTAAAAAATCTTGCTGATTATCCTTCTCAAAAGAAGCTTGATTTAGCTAGCAAAAAGGTAACCTAAAATTGGGACAGAATTTCGGCCTAATTAGTAATACCGGTGGTCTCCAGACACTGAATTATGACCTCTTTATTATTATGGATTTTTCATTGATAGATTAATTTAACCTGAAATCGAACAGATGGAATTAGGTGATGACCAGGGGGCTTGGGAGTATAAGCCCCCGAGATAAAATTATGAATAATCCAGAATAAATTGGAAGCCGATAAAGTATTTTCTAGCTCCCAGACACCAAACCACCCGTTTCCATCTAGTCCTTCACATTGTATTTTCATTATTTCACGTTTTTATGTCGATATTTACATTGTTTATTTTTCTTGAAATGCAACAGTTTGATAGAAAAAAAATATATATATATTAGATAAAAAATTATATAAAAAAATAAGTGAAAAAGAAAATTCAACAACAGAAAATGTAAATATCGCCTGCTGATGTCCTGTCTTATAGGACTACGTAGTACAATGTTAGCCCTTCCAATTTATTTTGGATGATTCAAAATTTTATCTCGGGAGCTTATACTCGCGAGCCCCCTAGTCATCACCTAATTCCACGTAGGCCCAGGGCATATACCCAGAAATGCACAGTGAGTTAATTTTCACATTGCGACTCGTTTTTTTTTTTTTATCCCAAATAATGCATTGAATTGACCGACTAATTATTCACAGAAAAAAAACTTGAGATTTAACAAACACTTGATGTTACAAGAGCATTTCAAGTGGGATCCAGATTTTTTCTATTTTTAAACGATCTGGTAAGCCTTTTCTGGATTCAGTCTAGAACATTTTTAGATCTTAAAATCTCTGAGAGGCCATTTTCTGGCTACTGGAAAACTAAAACTTTATTCATTATTATTTTTTAAAAAAGGCAATTCTAGGGGGCGTGCACTCTCTACGCCCCCTCTAAATCCGCCAGTGCTTAATGCCTCAGTAATCAGACCACCTTGGATCAGTTAGTTAGGTAGTCTTTATAGCGAGGTTCCACTTTAGCACCTCAGTAATCAGACCACCTTGGATCAGTTAGTTAGGTGGTCTTTATAGCGAGGTTCCACTTTAGCACCTCAGTAATCAGACCACCTTGGATCAGTTAGTTAGGTAGTCTTTATAGCGAGGTTCCACTTTAGCACCTCAGTAATCAGACCACCTTGAGTCAGTTAGTTAGGTGGTCTTTATAGCGAGGTTCCACTTTAGCACCTCAGTAATCAGACCACCTTGAGTCAGTCAGTTAGGTGGTCTTTATAGCGAGGTTCCACTTTAGCACCTCAGTAATCAGACCACTTTGAGTCAGTCAGTTAGATGGTCTTTATAGCGAGGTTGCACTTTAGCACCTCAGTAATCAGACCACTTTGAGTCAGTCAGTTAGGTGGTCTTTATAGCGAGGTTGCACTTTAGCACCTCAGTAATCAGACCACCTTGAGTCAGTTAGTTAGGTGGTCTTTATAGCGAGGTTCCACTTTAGCACCTCAGTAATCAGACCACCTTGAGTCAGTCAGTTAGGTGGTCTTTATAGTGAGGTTCCACTGTACTGAAAGTACTGATACGAGTTGATGGTGATCGATAAATATTAAAGAGGTATAATACACCCAGTATATTGAAAAAAAATATACATTGTGTACACTTGTTTGAAATATTTTGTAGGTTTAATGATTAATGTCAACGTTCCGCAAATTTTATGGTCGGTATAATAGTTTTGTTTGCGACTACTCTGTTTCACTAAGTGAAATGTTGAGTTGCCTTTTCGTTGGCGGTTGTTGAGACGTCTATACCAATTGTGACGAGGATTCACTCTTCACGTATTTCATTGAACTTGACTGTGGACTCACGGCGAGTGTGACCGGTCGACAGGGGACGCTTTATTCTCCATGGCACCTGAACCCACCTCTTGGTTTCCAGAGGTCCGTGTTTGTTCATTTTTACCGGATTTGTATCTATGTCCTGGACATTCAATTGATTTATACGTTGGTATCTGAGATTTTTTGTTATGTTGTAAATTTGAAAATTTTGAATTTACTGTCAAAATTTGACATCAGCCGTTTTTCATCATCATCATCATCATCATCATCATCATCATCATCATCATCATCGTTCAATTTGAATCATTATGGTAATCCGGAAAAATCCGTTCCGATATCGGTTTTTTTGCAATAACTAAACATCTATATGGTTCCGATTAATATGATCATGTGATAATCAAAATGGAGGATTGTTTTGAGTTACGCGTGTCCTCATTCACATAGTTGAAACACCAAGGAAGCAGTCGGCCGATATTTGCTAATGACGTGAGACTTTTAAACGACTACAGCCTATCTAGACGTGCTAGTGTAAGTTTTTTTTTATTTCTGAAAGATTCACAGAAATTGTCAGAGATTTATCTGACTGTCGCACAAATCACAGGAACCTTCTACGTCAGTACATGTACAAAAAAAAAAAAAACAAAGAAAAACAAACAAACAAATAAACAAAAACAAAAAGAAAAAAAAAACAAAAAGAAAAAAAAAACAAAAAAAAAAAAACGGGCTTACTAAATAAGAGAATGTTTATCAGACAACGAAAATTAAAAGCAACAACAACGATAGAGATGTTGATTGTTGTCAATTTAATCTTGTGTCTCATCATATCTTTTGTTTGATTGCACTTCAGTTTTCAGTATTATTGTGTTTATGAATTGTTTTCATTAACCATTAAAATGTCGAACCCATGTTTACGATAGCAGAGCAAATCTCTTATCAAGTTGGTGTCACTGCAGCCTTAAAAGCTATTAATTACTCATAGGTGACAAGAGTTTTAGTGATTATTTTTTCTCTTGACTCCATCTTCACCTACTTTGTTATTTCATGGGACGTCCATGTCTATCTACATATCTACATGTATGTTTATGCATAGGAAGATAAAACTACAATGATGTTTATCTGAGTAATTCAGTCTTCACTTTTGAATTAGGCAACGGCTGGATACACATCATATTCATGATTATTTTAACTTGTCCTTTCAGACAAGTGATAAGAAAGATTTACTTGTTTAAGCCAATTTTCACCTGGACACAGACAATCGGACAAACTACATGTAAATATCGAGCCCTGTACATGTACAAAAATGTTGGCCTAACTTCTAACAGCTATCTCTTCAACCTCAGTCTTTTTGTTTTTCACTGGGTTTACTTCCGGTCTAGCAGAAAGTGGATTTTGAACCATGTGTTAAAACAAACACCATAAGGATATAAAAACTACTGAAACCAGTGAAAGTGAAAAGGATTTGTATTGATAAAATACAGTAACATTTTTATTTTTTCAATTTTTGGATCCTTTTGGTGTTCTTCTCAAGGATCCCATGTACACTTAATTTGATGCACAAAATCTTCTACGATGCACGACACTTTCAACCCAGAGTTCCGCAGAATGCTTAAGATTTTGACTTGGAAGTTTACACAATTTAATTAATCCCATAATTAAGTTGCTTGTTGATTGCTTAATTGACACATTCTAGTGTCTGCGTGTCCTCGTAATCAATGGTTTATAAAACAGCACACAGGTTGTTACTTGTGCCACCACACAGGTTGTTACTTGTGCCACCACTTATGAAAATATGCGTAGTTGTGCTAGTTTACCTGTTTTTTTAAATATTTTTAGTTGAGCATCACGCTGAAGAAATATGCCAAATTAAGCATACCTGCAGATCAATTTATCCCCAAATCAACAACCATGAACAATGATTCATTGCTAATAATTCTTTAGATTTGAAATCGTATAAAAAAAAATCCAATTTCTTGAAGAGAAATGCACAATACAGCAATCCTAAATGAAAAGATGGACTTTTGCTGTATATTTGCTGGGCAGAAAATGATCTTGCATCTACTATGCCATCTTTCTTTGGAAATTCAAAATTTATTTTCTGTGAGGTATTTCTGTGATTCATACAAACGAGAACTTGTTGCAAAAAATAAAAACAAGGATTAAATGAAGATTTTGCATGTGAATGAAATCACAAAAATTGAAAACACAAAATTTAAAAGCTACCTTTGAAGGGTCAAATCGCAAGAATTTATAGAAAATACCTGTTATATGGTATAGACCATTAGCAGTAACTGTCATCCTCTGACTTTGGTTGGCAAAATGATACAGATATCTACAAAAACTTGGACGTCGTTATATTAACTGATTGTTTCTTGACGTCATTTTCCAGAAATTGTGTATCATTTTGCCAAGCGAAGTCACAGGACTGCAGTTACTGCTAAAGGGTCTTTTACAGAGGGCTGGCTGTATAAATGACTTGTTTATCAATATATAGACAGAATTTCAAATTCCTGTACTAAAATTTATGACTGAATATTTTGTTGCTGATAGCCAAGTCATGCTCAAACTTTGGAAATCTATGTACGGTAATCTCCAGCGGGTACTCTCATAGAATCTATAGTTTAAGTGCAAGATGGTGATAGATCTAAATATGTTTGAAAGCATGGCAATTTTGGCATTGATTAATAATGGCAGTAAGTTAGTACTCTACATACATGTAGAAACATGAAAAAGGCACAAAACAAAATAGGAGAAAATAATGCACAGACAGATAAGGGACATGAAAATATTTGAAGGATTATAGTTAAAAATGTTGACCTACATGTATGCAAGGTACTAAGAAGTCGCAATAACTAACTTTCAACTTTTATTTATATTTCAGTATATCATTGTGAAGTAGTTGTATAATAACTAACTTTCAACTTTTATTTATATTTCAGTATATTGTTGTGAAGTACTTGTATAATAACTAACTTTCAACTTTTATTTATATTTCAGTATATCATTGTGAAGTACTTGTATAATAACTAACTTTCAACTTTTATTTATATTTCAGTATATTGTTGTGAAGTACTTGTATAATGGTATAAAAGTGATTGGTTTCCTACCAGGTGTTTTTGTTTGGTGACCTCTCATTTTCACGTAGCTTGCCAACATTATAGAATGGAAAAGAATATATCAAGGCAGAATTTAGCATATCAGGTAAATTTTGAATTGTCTCCCTTGGAGCCAACTCTACTATGATACACACTACCCTGAACACAGTGCCATATGCAGTAAAACCTGCTATAGCGACTACCTCTATATAAGGATTACCTTTTTATAACAGCCAGTTTTTTCAAGTCCGTTGACTACATACTTCAACTAAATTGAATATGTGTATAAGAGTCATCTGCACCTAAAGGTATGTATTTTCTGGTCCCTTTGGTGGTCCATATATATATATATATACACAGGTTACAGGTTTCACTGTACATTTACCAGTATCATTTTATGATTGCTAGTATTGTATATTATATGTAATTAGTTACATGTACATGTATTAATACTGATTACCGAATTAGAAGTCAAATGCACAGCACATGTACATGTAGGTTCTTGTGGGTTTACCAGAAATTGTCTTCCTTAGATACTATTCCACCAATTGACTACATTTTACATGAGGATTCATGTTAGATCATCCTGATGAAACCTTTCGCAAAAATTTGTTGAAAAACTTATTCACCCCTAAAGACACATTTGGACTGGTCTAAGTCATTGATTTGCAGAAGAGTCTATTGTTTTTTAGGGGTTAATGAGTTAACAAAAGAGACAAGGCAGGGATTTAAACCAAGGTTTTCTACTCATCAAGGTACTTTGTAGTCCAGGCAGGGATTTAGATGTAGACCTTTTGAAAAGAATAATAGGGATTTAAACCTACATTTGTACATGGAGATCTCACACTGAATGCTAGGCTGTCTTAGTATGACCAAGAGAGACCATACAGGGGTTTAAATTTGGCTGTCTTAGTACGACCAAGAGAGACCATACAGGGGTTTAGATCAAGGCTGTCTTAGTATGACCAAGAGAGATCATAAAGGGGTTTAGATATAGGCTGTATTAGTATGTCCAAGAGAGACCATACAGGGGTTTAGATATAGGCTGTATTAGTATGTCCAAGAGAGACCATACAGGGGTTTAGATATAGGCTGTATTAGTATGTCCAAGAGAGACCATACAGGGGTTTAGATCTAGGCTGTCTTAGTATGACCAAGAGAGATCATACAGGGGTTTAGATATAGGCTGTCTTAGTATGACCAAGAGAGACCATACAGGGGTTTAGATATAGGCTGTCTTAGTATGTTCAAGAGAGACCATACAGGGGTTAAGATATAGGCTGTCTTAGTATGTCCAAGAGAGACCATACAGGGGTTTAGATATAGTCTGTCTTAGTATGACCAAGAGAGACCCTACCAGGGTTTAAACCTAGTCTGTCTTAGTACGACCAAGAGAGACCATACAGGGGTTTAAATCTAGTCTGTCTTAGTATGACCAAGAAAGACCATGCAGAGGTTTAAACCTAGTCAGCTTAGTACGACCAAGAGAGACCATACAGGGGTTTAAATTTGGCTGTCTTAGTACGACCAAGAGAGACTATACAGGGGTTTAAATCTAGGCTGTCTTAGTATGACCAAGAGAGACCATACAGCAGAGATTTTGAAATGAAAAATAATTTACTGGTCAATCTGAATTACTAAATTTCACTGGTCATAGCAAAATTTTGCTGGTCCTTATATAAATATTACTGAAAAATAAAACCAAGGGTGAATAAAATTTCAGAACTACTGGCCCAAATGATAAAGCGATGGCCCAAATATTTTGGACAAATATCATTGTAAAAAGTAAAGAAAAACACAAAGGAGGACCAGCTTATAATGAATCCTACACAGGTAGAAAACAAACACTAAGTCAGTTATAAATGACTACTTTAATGCACATTAAAAGGGTATAACAAATATGTCGATGGGCCAAATGTGAATTCGGTTTTTTTTTTTTTTTTTATTTTTTTTTTTTTTAGGTTAAAAATAAAAACATTGGGTCAAACGTCCCCTGTTTAAGCTGTTAACGATTACAGTTTAAAAATGTGGAAGGCAAATAAACATAAATTAGATCTACTTTGCTTGACTGAAATGCTTTTTAATTAGCAGGAATCCTGCCACTGCTAGCTGCATTGAAGTCTATTCTATCCATTTACAACCTCTTTTAAATAAACACATCTTTAATTTTCTGGGGAATGAACGACTTTGTTTTTAAACCTCACAAGGAGTACATGATACTCGCCGTCAGTCATGAGAGGTCGATGTTTAATCACATGGTTCTCACATGATCAGACGTAATAATTTCTGCGCGTGGATAAGATATAACTTTAATTTTAACACAAAAAGAAGGGAATGTCATGTCTAAAATAAATGATGGCTGTGACATGAATTTAGCAGGATGGTGGGGCACTCGCCCAAACATTTTATTTTGGGTCAGTAACTACTTTTGTCAGACTTTGGTCAACTTCTGGTAGCCCAGACACCAAAGTGGTTGCATCTGGGAAGCTTGCAACCGGTTGATTTTAGGCGCCGAGTATTTAAAATCATCTGGTTTTACCCAGCGTTTCCACAGAAATTAGCAGGCCACGAGGTCGCCATGTTTTACAATTATCTGAGTCAATAACACGTTTGAACGGATTGAATGGTACACAAGTTAAAGCCTTTTACTGATCTGGAACTTAAAAAAACCCCACACACACGCTCAGAAGTAACAAAATCTTGATTTGCTGACGCAAACATTGACCGGTTGTTTGGACCAATCATTTGACGAATTTCACTGGACTTTTGTCAGATTTACCAGTTTTGCCAGTAAGACAGGTGGATTTCAAAAACTCTGATACAGGGATTTATTTCTAGGCTGTCTTAGTATGACCTAAAGAGACCATGCAGGAATTTAAATCTAGGTTGTCTTAGTATGACCAAGATAGACCATACAGGAATATAAATCTAGACTACCTACTGACCAAGATAGACCATACAGGGATATAAATCTAGGCTGCCTACTGACCAAGATAGACCATACAGGGATATAAATCTAGACTGTCTTAGTATGACCAAGATAGACCATACAGGGATATAAGTCTAGGTTGTCTTAGTATGACCAAGATAGACCATACAGGGATATAAATCTAGGTTGTCTTAGTATGACCAAGATAGACCATACAGGAATATAAATCTAGGCTGCCTACTGACCAAGAGAATGCTCTGTCAGTGTCATTCTGAGCTATTGATTTTACTGGCCTATAGTATACATGCATACTCACAAGTAATCATGTCCTCTTAATTGGGGAAATTTCAATACACAGATTTGGCAAAAGTGGATAAATGTACTTCTTGAAGTCAGATTGCTTGTATCCAGATCTATTTCACCTTAAAATATCAAATTTTACATTAAATACATGTAACTAGAAAATAAAATTAATATACATGTATAACATTTAATGTTGAATTTCCATGTTAAATATTTCTCTTTTGAAACCAGAAAATGCAATTTGAAAGTCCTGATTTATATTTTTAGCATTATAATGATATCAGAATTCATGTTCTATTAAAAGATTAGATGGAACTACAAGTATTTTGGTAGGAAATATATTTCGCCTTCTTTGTTTGTATGTCTTCTTGATGTTAGTGTAGACCATCATGACCATGTTGATTTACAAATAATTTCCCTGTTTTTTTTCCCAGGATTTGACAGAAGTTCCTGCAGATATATCACAGAAAGGAACAGATGTATATGAACTAGATCTTACACAAAACAGAATATCATATCCTTTAACTATAATCTAAAAAAAAATATTGGTATACAGAAATATCAAGGTGTGTAAGAAATTATCCTATAACACAATGGGGAATAATCTCTTTTAAGGCATTAAGACAGTGGGGAATCATCACATAACACAGTGGGGAATCACCACATAACACAGTGGGAAATCACCACATAACACAGTGGGGAATCACCACATAACACAGTGGGAAATCACCACATAACACCGTGGAGAATCACCACATAACAGAGTGGGGAATTACCACATAACACTGGGGAATCACCACATAACACAGTGGGAAATCACCACATAACACTCTGGAGAATCACCACATAACACAATGGGGAATCACCACATAACACAGTGGGAAATCACCACATAACACCGTGGATAATCACTACATAACAGAGTGGGGAATTATCAAATAATGCAGTGGGGAATCACCACATAACACCGGGGAATCACCACATAACACAATGGAGAATCACCACATAAGACTGTAGGGTATCACTCCATAAAACAGTAATGGAAAATGCTATTACACAATGGGGAATGACCACATAAAACAGTGGGAAATCACCAGATAACACAATGGGGATTAACCACATAACACTGTGTGGAATCACCCAATAAAAATGATAAAATACCCCATAACTTGGGATTCACCATAGATTACAATGGAGAACTATCGCATAACAGTTGGGATTCACCTCAACGCAACGGGATTCGTCCAAAAAATCGCCCCATAATGTAGTTTGGAATCACCATATACATGTAGTACAGTTTGGAATCAACATGTAACAATAGGCAATCACAACAGTTTGGAATCAACGCGTAACAATGGGTAATCACAAAAATTTAGAATCAACACAAAACAATGGGTAATCACAACAGTTTGGAATCAACACATAACAATGGGTAATCACAACATGATAATGTGGAATAACAACATGATAATGGGAAATAACAACATGATAGTGGGGAATAACAACATGATAATGTAGAATAACAACATGATAGTGGGGAATAATAACATGATAATGTAGAATAACAACATGATAGTGGGGAATAACAACAAACATTATAGTGGGGAGTAACAACATGATAATGGGGAATGACAACGTGATACAGGGGAATAACAACATGTGTATGTGGAATAACAACATGATAATGGGAAATCACCACAAAAGGCAAGAAGTAATTTCTCAAAAAATTTCAATAGAAATTTTACAATCAAACAAATAATGGCATACAGTTTCATTATACATGTATATTTTGATTTTTTAGTTTCTGATTTAGAAATTAAAAGATGCATTTACATATTTAAACAGAAATGTTAACTTTTATGATGAAAATTCCCTATATGTGTAAGTAAAATTTTTGCACTATGACAGAGGGCATTTTAACGGGGGTGAACTGTATATACAATGTATTATATATATACAGTAACAGACACCTTAATTCTGCTGATACTTTCTGATAACAGACAGATAGCGTGGGTCTCGAAGTTCATTTTTGTGTAAGACTACTGCGTCTATTTCAAATAAACGGACACCTCCCTTACTCGGACAACAGACAAGGTCGTTGGCCCCAATATGCATAATTTCTTTATTTTTAACCTTGAATTAGTGGACAGTCTTCCTATGATTGACTTCCATTGCCACAGACAATTTATCACTAGGCTGTATGCCCCAACTTCTATTTTGAGAAACACTCTTACAGCCTTTTATTTTGTGTTTTTACTTGATGTTTATTTTCTTGTATTGTATCATAACACTTGATTACATGAAGGATTCCGTTGATTATACATATGAATGTTTTAGCCGTGAATCTACCTGTACATTTCCTTAACTGACGTCACTGAATTACGCTTTTTATTGGATTACCACAATCTAAACACACTGATCCTGGATCACAATTGTATCCAGTCTCACGTCAAGATACCCAAAATGCAGACACTCCAGACCTTATGGCTGAACCACAATAAAATAAAAAATCTGAGTAAGTAGTTAGTGTTTTTGTGGGTCGTGGGGTCATGACCTTTGACCTTTTCATAAAATGACTGTTCTTTTATCAAGGATTTAGTGATAGTCATGAGTCGTACAAATGAGACTTCAAACCGGGATGGATCTCGTTAAAAAGTGCGGATTATCCTTTCAAAGTGACAAATCCCACCAGGCTGTTGGTTGATGCGAGCCAGCACCACGATGTGGTTTTATCATAACTGTTATGGCATGATCTGCACTGATAAAATAATGTGAGAGTTTTTAATGAACAGTTACCATGGTGAGGCTCATCAGTGTGATCACATGATCTGCTCTGGTGAAATATTGTGACTTTTTTTGTCAACCAACAGCCTGGTTGTTAAAAAGTCATAGGTCTGACTGCCTGATATTAGAGGTGTTATAGTGGAACCTGAATATTTAGACCATTTAACTCACTAATCAGGCAACTTTGAGTCAGTCAGTCAGGTGGTCTTAATAGCAAGGTTCCACTGTAACACCTCACTAATCAGACCACTTAGAGTGAGTCAGTCAGGTGGTCTTAATAGTGAGATTTCACTGTAACACCTTACTAATCAGACCACTTTGAGTTGGTCAGGTAGGTGATCTTAATAGCAAGGTTCCACTGTAACACCTCACTAATCAGACCACTTAGAGTTGGTCAGTCAGGTGGTCTTAATAGTGAGATTTCACTGTAACACCTTACTAATCAGACCACTTTGAGTTGGTCAGGTAGGTGATCTTAATAGCAAGGTTCCACTGTAACACCTCACTAATCAGACCACTTAGAGTTGGTCAGTCAGGTGGTCTTAATAGTGAGATTTCACTGTAACACCTTACTAATCAGACCACTTTGAGTTGGTCAGGTAGGTGATCTTAATAGCAAGGTTCCACTGTAACACCTCACTAATCAGACCACTTTGAGTCGGTCAGGTAGGTGATCTTAATAGTGTGGTTCCACTGTAACACCTCACTAATCAGACACTTTGAGTCGGTCAGGTAGGTGATCTTAATAGTGTGGTTCCACTGTAACACCTCACTAATCAGACCACTTTCAGTTAGTTGGGTGGTCTAAACAGCAAGATTTAACTGAAACTAATCAGACCACTTTGAATCAGTTAGATGGTCTTAATAGTGAGGTTCCACTGTAACACCTGTCTACTTAAGTCTACATTTAATGTTCTTAAGTGCCAGGTAATCTCATCAATTTGGGGGAAAAGGAGTCAGTTTTGCACTTGAGCCAACCGGGCTCAGTCGGTAGCGTGTGGTAGTCTTTACCGAGAGGTTTTGAGTCCAGCCAGCAGTAGGTTGGTTTCCTGTCTTTCAGATGTAAAAACTGAGGTCCTGTGTCACATTAGGTGTCGACACATTAAAGAACCCTCACTAGTCAATGTCCGTAAGTGCTGAGCATAGGCCAAAATTTGAAGCCCTTCACTGGCATTTGGTGACGTCTCCATATGAGTGAAAGATTCTTGAGTGCGACGTTAAACAATAATAAACAAACAAACTAACAGTTTTGCATTGAGGATATGGTCACAGTTATATTAAGATTCAAGACACTTTTCACTTTGAATCAACAGTGGTTTGGAAAAATAACTTCCATGCACTTGTCCCCAGACAAGTAAACGCAAAAAAAAATTGGTTGCCCAAAATAGACTTTTTTACTTGTACAATCTTTACTGACAAATTTTTTATATACAAAAAATACTTTATTGGGACTTTGATTTATGTTCTTTTTTTTTCTTTATAATGCACTTGTCCATAGACAACCAAACTGAAAAAAAAATTCACTTGTCTGTATGGTAAACGTAACGGGTCAGACAAGTCAGGCATATGATTTCCTCACCCCTGATCAAGTTTGTTCTGTAAGATATTTTCATTCAAGGTTATTTGGAATTGACCCTGCTGTATGAAGTGAACTTATTAAATAAATATTTCTTTTCAGGTACGTTAATGTCCACATTGTGCAAAAGTTGTCCAAATCTCAAGTTTTTTTCCATGATGAACAACGAGGCAGCTCCGAGCTACTTTAATGGCGGAAGTTACCAGCAGTACATGGATTACAGGTGAGGTATACTACCTGTACAGTCATACTTGTCTATAACGGCCACAGAAGGAAACAGGTAAAGGTGGCTGTAATAGACAGGATGGCCGTAATACAGAGGTGCATGTTGATGCAAGTATGACTGTATTTTGATAATGATTTGTTTCATTGTTTAAGTTAAATCTATTTTATTTAGCAATTTGAAAAAAAAAAAAGAAAATCTATTGAAGCTGTCATTGTAACTTTTAAACAAATTTTTAAATCGAAAAAAAAAATTAAATGCTTTTGAAACAGCCACGATTTATTATTCCATAAGCAGACATTTTTGTTAAATGTTATCAATAGAAATTTGCTCGTAATTCCGCTATAAAAGGCGAGTCCGCAGAACGACCGTTATTTCACACCGGTACTCCCAAAGCGAAACAATGGACAGATGACATGTAATCAAGACATACACTGTACTCAAAGCATAAACATTTCGCATTTATTTTTTACATCAAAGACTTCAATAAAGATATGTAATAAACAGATTTTATAATTAGTTTGAAATTCATTATTTTAGTATTCGTGAAATAACATTCACTTTAAACGTAAAAAAATAAAATCCTACCAGTAATCTGCACCCTTTCGTTATGTTGCTTACAGCGTCACACATTCTGGTGAACTCGGTAATGTGATTAGTCGGGTCGGGGAACACTCGACCAAAGACAGGGTACACCTTCTCATATTTTTACATATATGACATCAAATCAACGTTACAAGAGATATAGCTGTGAAACATTGCAATCAAATTATTCGAAATGGATACAAGTGGTCCTGTAAAACGAGCTGAGAGATCCAATATATATTTCATTGTTGACCTTGGTCTGACTTGTCCTTGAATCGTTATTTCGGAAGTGAAGACATTCATATCATAACAGGTGTTATGAGTTCCTGCTTGTTTATAATTTTACGATTTTTTCATGGTGAATTTGGAATTATATTTGATATTTTCATGTTTAAACTGTTTGTGAACTGTATATTTGTCGGCAAAATGTCCAGATTAAGTAAATGCACTTTGTTGATATCAATATTTATTTTCAACATGCAGGTGAGTTATACTCAAACTTCATTATTTCACATTACTTTTTGTTGTATGGGACTGTAGTTAGACAATGACGACTGGTTTTGCAAACTCGCCTTTTATATTGGTTGTGGGGGCTTGTTTCTATTCAGAAAACTGAACAAATATGGCTACCAATAGAAGTAAAACAATGGGAATGTTTCAAAAAGTACATTATTATTCTTTTTTTTAGTTAATTAAATTGGTTTAAAAGTTACGATGTATTTGGGTAAAAATATGGCGAGTTTATCTCCCTTGAAGGAATATCTATACCAATGGCATTTTTTTATTTTTCCATTTCGAGGTATTCGGCCAGGATGGCAGACAGGACAGAGCATTGTGCTTCAAACCATGAAGTGTCTTATCTCTAGTCAAACCATGAAGTGTCTTATCTCTAGTCAAACCATGAAGTGTCTTATCTCTAGTCAAACCATGAAGTGTCTTATCTCTAGTCAAACCATGAAGTGTCTTATCTCTAGTCAAACCATGAAGTGTCTTATCTCTAGTCAAACCATGAAGTGTCTTATCTCTAGTCAAACCATGAAGTGTCTTATCTCTAGTCAAACCATGAAGTGTCTTATCTCTAGTCAAACCATGAAGTGTCTTATCTCTAGTCAAACCATGAAGTGTCTTATCTCTAGTCAAACCATGAAGTGTCTTATCTCTAGTCAAACCATGAAGTGTCTTATCTCTAGTCAAACCATGAAGTGTCTTATCTCTAGTCAAACCATGAAGTGTCTTATCTCTAGTCAAACCATGAAGTGTCTTATCTCTAGTCAAAACCATGAAGTGTCTTATCTCTAGTCAAACCATGAAGTGTCTTATCTCTAGTCAAACCATGAAGTGTCTTATCTCTAGTCAAACCATGAAGTGTCTTATCTCTAGTCAAACCATGAAGTGTCTTACCTCTAGTCAAACCATGAAGTGTCTTACCTCTAGTCAAACCATGAAGTGTCTTACCTCTAGTCAAACCATGAAGTGTCTTACCTCTAGTCAAACCATGAAGTGTCTTACCTCTAGTCAAACCATGAAGTGTCTTACCTCTAGTCAAACCATGAAGTGTCTTACCTCTAGTCAAACCATGAAGTGTCTTACCTCTAGTCAAACCATGAAGTGTCTTACCTCTAGTCAAACCATGAAGTGTCTTACCTCTAGTCAAACCATGAAGTGTCTTACCTCTAGTCAAACCATGAAGTGTCTTACCTCTAGTCAAACCATGAAGTGTCTTACCTCTAGTCAAAACATATGAAGTGTCTTACCTCTAGTCAAACCATGAAGTGTCTTACCTCTAGTCAAACCATGAAGTGTCTTACCTCTAGTCAAACCATGAAGTGTCTTACCTCTAGTCAAACCATGAAGTGTCTTACCTCTAGTCAAACCATGAAGTGTCTTACCTCTAGTCAAACCATGAAGTGTCTTACCTCTAGTCAAACCATGAAGTGTCTTACCTCTAGTCAAACCATGAAGTGTCTTACCTCTAGTCAAACCATGAAGTGTCTTACCTCTAGTCAAACCATGAAGTGTCTTACCTCTAGTCAAACCATGAAGTGTCTTATCTCTAGTCAAACCATGAAGTGTCTTATCTCTAGTCAAACCATGAAGTGTCTTATCTCTAGTCAAACCATGAAGTGTCTTATCTCTAGTCAAACCATGAAGTGTCTTATCTCTAGTCAAACCATGAAGTGTCTTATCTCTAGTCAAACCATGAAGTGTCTTACCTCTAGTCAAACCATGAAGTGTCTTACCTCTAGTCAAACCATGAAGTGTCTTACCTCTAGTCAAACCATGAAGTGTCTTACCTCTAGTCAAACCATGAAGTGTGTCTTATCTCTAGTCAAACCATGAAGTGTCTTATCTCTAGTCAAACCATGAAGTGTCTTATCTCTAGTCAAACCATGAAGTGTCTTATCTCTAGTCAAACCATGAAGTGTCTTATCTCTAGTCAAACCATGAAGTGTCTTATCTCTAGTCAGTGAGGGTTTCAGTCCCTGTGGAACCTAAGCGGATTTATAAACAAGTTTGTCGGTTTACTTATAGAATGCCAGTATCCATTGCAAAGAGTTTTGCCTTTGTTGCTGTTGTATTGTTGTTTGACGTCCCACTCAAGAAACCTTCACTCATATTGAGACGTCACCAAATGCTGGTGAAAGGCTTCAAATTTTGGCCTATTCTATATGGCCATTGAGCAGTGAGGGGTCTTTAATGTGCTGTCACCTATTTTGACACAGGACCTTGGTTTTAACTGTCTCGTCCACAGGTCCAGAAACCAACCCGCCAACAGCTGGACTCAAACTTATGACCTCATGATCAAGAGTCGAGCGCATCACTGACTGAACCAGGCCTTTGTATTACACTTTTACTTCCTGAAACTTACACTGAATGCATCAGTCTTAAACAGATAACCAGGGCTCACCTCGTACTCATAATATTGATTCCAAATATTATCGTCAGGATTTTTTTTCAGCCTGTTGAAATTTTGATTATTTATGTATTAATAGGAAATATATATATATGTATAGGCATATGTCATTTGCAAAACTCAGTTGTCGTCCTTATATTTTTATATTTTCACACATTTATTATACATGAAACATGTTACAAACTTGACCAGAAATCATTAGCAAAAAAGACAGTAGGAATTTATTTTAGTCATTATTGAAAATAATTAGTCAATAGGAATCTATTTTAGTCATTTATGAAAATAATTAGTCAATGGTGGAGTGAGTTCTACAGATCTCCGGTGGTTTTACTTCAGTTGCAGGTGCTTCTGTCTGTATAAATATCAAAGAATAATGTGGTCACTGAATTACCACAAAAATAACAACACGATATGATAGAAATCTTGTCTTTTTTTGTGTAATAAGCATTAAAGGTAATTTTTAAATATTTTTTTTTTATGTTAACTGATGTACTTTTACAGATATTATGTTATCAGCCATTTACCCAAACTAGAGGTTTTAGATGACAAGAAAATTGATGATAGTGAAAGATCTGAAGCACAGAGGATATATGGGAGAACAGTAAGTTTATCTGGGTGTAAGGGTTTCTGGGTAACGCAGTAGTTAGCGCACTTGCTTCTCACTAATGCCACCCGGGTTCAGTCCTTGGATTGGACAGGGGGTATGTGAGATGGTATGGTGGTCACCAAGTCGGACATGTGGGTTTTCTACGGGAACTCTTGTTTCCTCCCATTACAAGGAACCAACACACCAACATCAGGGCCAATGAAAGACATTAGTATAAGTTGGCATAACTTTTTTGTCAGTCGTTGTAAAATAAATAAAATTTAAACTTTTTAAACAGTTAGTTTGTTACAAGTATAGTTATGTGTGTAATCTGGTACCCTGTTGCAGTACAGCATTGTGTGTAATCTGGTACCCTGTTGTAGAACAGCATTGTGTGTAATCTGGTACCCTGTTGTAGAACAGCATTGTGTGTAATCTGGAACCCTGTTGCAGTACAGCATTGTGTGTAATCTGGTACCCTGTTGTAGAACAGCATTGTGTGTAATCTGGTACCCTGTTGTAGTACAGCATTGTGTGTAATCTGGTACCCTGTTGTAGTACAGCATTGTGTGTAATCTGGTACCCTGTTGTAGAACAGCATTGTGTATAATCTGGTACCCTGTTGTAGAACAGCATTGTGTATAATCTGGAACCCTGTTGTAGAACAGCATTGTGTATAATCTGGTACCCTGTTGTAGAACAGCATTGTGTATAATCTGGTACCCTGTTGTAGAACAGCATTGTGTATAATCTGGTACTCTGTTGTAGAACAGCATTGTGTATAATCTGGTACCCTGTTGTAGAACAGCATTGTGTATAATCTGGTACCCTGTTGTAGAACAGCATTGTGTATAATCTGGTACTCTGTTGTAGAACAGCATTGTGTATAATCTGGTACCCTGTTGTAGAACAGCATTGTGTATAATCTGGTGCCCTGTTGTAGAACAGCATTGTGTGTAATCTGGTGCCCTGTTGTAGAACAGCATTATGTGTAATCTGGTACCCTGTTGTAGAACAGCATTGTGTGTAATCTGGTACCCTGTTGCAGTACAGCATTGTGTATAATCTGGTACCCTCTTGCAGTACATTATCACATGTAATCTGGTACCCTGTTTCAGTACAGAATTATATAATCTGGTACCATGTTTCATATAGAATCATATGTAATCTGGCACCTTGTTGTAGTCAGGGCTCGCATTAGAGGTTGACATGGGCAACGAAGTCGCCCTGGTTCACCCAAATTTGCTCTCTGTTCATATCGCCTTATGTTGCTCTCCCACTGTCTTGACCACATGGGTGCAATTAATTCCTGATAATCCTTTAATTACATTTGAAATGTGTTGATGATAGACAAGATGAAGAAATGCTGACAGTGTTTCTGTGCCGCCTACGTCATTACATTATATATTACACGTTATCAAATTTCAACAGTACTTATAAAATAAGAAAATAAAATGTCAATATTTGTAAAATAACTAAAAAGGAAAGATATTGTGATTTTCAATGGTTTGACATGTAGACATGTTGTAAGCTTATGCAACTCATGATGAATACTTGGTGCTTATATCAATGATGATAGGGCCCAAACAACAAAATATGAACAAATCAATTCTGAAAATATTTAGTGTTGTAAATAAAACCATTCGTAATTTAAAATGCAAGTATCACAATTTGTGAAGTTATTAACTTGTTATAATTTGGTATAATTTCTATTTATGCAGAACATTTACTAGCCTATTGCTATTTTTTACTAATATTTAATCCCACCAACCCTCCTTAAAAATCAACAACAACAACAAAAAACCAGTAAAATAAAGAAATAAATTAATCTAGGATTCTCTTCTAGTTTTACATTTTGATAATTACTTATTATCTATTACTGGGGTTTTACCAGAGAAAGGAATAATTAAATAGTATGCACTGAGTCTTTGTGAAAAATAAAATGTGAGGTAGGCTTAGTTCATTGTGAAAAATTCAAAAAGTCTTTATTTTATCTAAAAATTCATTTTAATCAGTAAATCTAGTGTCGTGTAAAGGGGACACTGGATTCCTTTTTGTTTTAGATTTTCTTGTGAGTCAATTTATGTGAAAACTCCCAGTTGGGTTGTGTGCAGTATTCCTCCCCAAAAAAGAAAATACATGTATATATATTTGTCTACCTCCATATTTTAGAAGTCTCCCTACTTATGTGAGAAGTCTCCCTCCAACAGCTGGAGGGAGAAGTGAAGTCTCCCTCTTTCTTAGACTAAGTGTGAGGCCTGTGTAGTACAGCATTTTGTGTAATCTGGTACCCAGCTTCAGTCCAGAATTGTGTAATCTGGTTCCCTGTTTCATATAGACTATTATTTAATCTGGTACCCTGTTCATAGATGAATTATGCGTTATATTATACCCTGTTTAAGAACAGAATTGTATGCTGGGACATGCTGGAATTGTATTATCTGGAACCCTGTTTAGACACTGCAGTTGCATGTAGTCTGGTACCCTGTTTGATAAAGTATTATGTGTAATCTGGTACCCTGTTTAAATACCGTATATAACCCTGTGATCATGAAGCACTCTTTAGGATTTGTCTATATAGTTTTAATGACTATTGTTCTATTTTACAATGTAGGTAGTCAAATCTAGAAAACGAACTTCAAAGAAGAAATCACAAAATGAAGTAAACAGCATATAACATGTATTTGTATTGGAATGAAGAAGATATCAAAGATCTTATAGCTGTTATTGTGATAAAGTTATATTTAACAGTCATGTTGTAAACATACAAACAAACGAAATAGACGTTTATTTAATAAAAAAGTTAAAGGAAGGAAAGCTAAAGTGCGATTGTGATACAGTTGTGTGTCAAAGAAAATGTCCCGTAAAAAGGAACAAACAAATAAAGGAGGATATATCATTTAACAGTCATGTTGTAATAAACAAACAAACAAACAAATGAAATAGACGTTTATTTGACGATAAAGTACAAGAAAGAAAAGCTATTGCTGCTAATGTGATGCAGATGTCAAAGAAAATGTCCAGAATAACGATACAACAAGTAAAGAAACGGATATATCAGTCAACTGTCATGTGTACAAAATAGATGTTAATTAAGGAACAAAGTACACGGAACAAAGAAAGAGCAAAAAAAAAAAAGAATACAAAATAAACATTTTTGTTGAAAACTTGTTAAACAAAAACATTGTTAATACTTTCATACTTATGTACTTTTTAGGTGAACACTGTAGGTGATGAGCTTCATTGTTAGTACTTTCATACTTATGTGCTTTTTAGGTGAACACTGTAGGTGATGTATTTCATTGTTAACCCTTATCCTGCCACATTACATTGACAGACTGAGCCATCCACTGCTGCATATGTATGCACATTGTTAATACTTTCATACTTATGTACTTTTTAGGTGAACACTGTAGGTGATGTGCTTCATTGTTAGTACTTTCATACTTATGTACTTTTTAGGTGAACACTGTAGGTGATGTGCTTAATTGTTAGTACTTTCATACTTATGTCCTTTTTAGGTGAACACTGTAGGTGATGTATTTCATTGTTAACCCTTACCCCGCCACATTGCATTGACAGACTGAGCCATCCACTGCTGCATATGTATTACAATGTATACACACCACTGCCAGATTAAAACTGAATTTTTATCAATTTGAACCGGTCACTTTAACTTGTAATTGTGTGTCAATTTGTGTAAACCGACCCCTATATCCATATAAAATTTTAATGAAAATGATTGCAATTAAAATTTTAAAATTAAATTTTTTTTAGATCAGGTGTTTATTGTTAATTAACAATGAATGTATTCATAGAAGTACCAACTTATTTGATTTATCGATATATATATCGATACTTTTAACTTATCGATATAGAATTTCTTATCAATGACAACCCTATCTATGACGTCCATATCTTTTTATATTCACCATCGGTCTTTCACATAGGATTCCGTAGTATTTATAGCATACATGAAAGTCGTATATTGACGTACTTGGCAGAGCCAGAGGGCATTGTAATATCATATATTGATGTGTTTGGCAGGATAAGGGTTAATACTTTCATACTTATGTACTTTTAAGGTTAACACTGTAGGTGATGTGCTCCATTGTTAATATTTTTATACTTATGTACTGTTTAGGTTAACACTGTAGGTTATGTGCTCCATTGTGTTTATGTACTTCATAGGTTAAAACCTTACTGTAGGTGATATCTACACGTAATTAATTGGATATTTTGGGTATTCATAGGGACAAGAGCTCTTAAGAGTTATTTGTGACGTTAATATTTTGTTGATTTTTTTTTACTGTATCCTTATTCTAACATACAAGCTCGTTACGTAGAATGGAGGAACAGTACTGGTTTCATTCTTTGTACTAATTATATTTATGTTTCAGGTAAACTGAATCAGCCAATTTTTGCTTTAATTTTGTTTGTTTATTGGATTCTGTCTGTAAATTTATGAATACACAAGCAATTTTGATGCAAAGGCAAATGGTGTGGCCTCGTTTACCTCTTATACCTATATCAGCATTCTCAGTTTCAAAACTGTTGATTTGAGCAAATTTATTTGTCAATTTTTGAATTGAACGTTGATGACAAACCCTTTTTATATTACATTCATCAATTTTCATGTATTTTTTTATATCTATACTCGTAAATGAATGCCATTACTGTAAACACTTTTATTCAATTTACAGATACTATCATTTATGTAGATTTCTTTACATCGTAATTTCATTCATGTAGATTTCTTGACATCGTAATTTCGCACACTTTGTCAAGCACATAGACAAATAGGCAATATCTTCATTATGCAAGAGATATAATGGTAAAATGATAAAATTTAACTTGTATAGGGAAAAAGGTAATCATTTATGACAATGTGATATTCGTATTAAGAAAATACATGTACTTATTGCTATTTTTAGAAGTAACAGTTTTAGGTAAAATTGCTTGTTTTTGCAGTCCTGCCCACACTAGACATTTCAATAATTACATAGTGTTGTTATACATGTGAACAAACACAAAAATAATATATGGATTTTATATTTCGCAAATGATCCAATATGCCAGGGCATGTTCAACATATGAACATTTCATATACAGATGTAAACTACTCACTGACAAATTATTGACACATGGTTATCAAAAACTGCATTTGATGTAAACGTTCTGCAAATTTTACAGTTGGGTATAATTATTTAAAATCTGGTATTCATATATATTTTGTGAAAAATAAGGTTAGGTCCAGTTTGATATTAAGTACAAATAGAAAGGATGAAATAATCAATGGCAATTGAAAAAGTGCCAGACAATGGTTTCTCATTATATATTATTGATCGTCACACAGTATTGGTATGGGCAAATGTTTATCAGCACATACAGGTGACTCTCGATGGCTTAAACGTCAAAATCTCAAAGTTCTCGAAACTTCGAGATTTATACAGGTCCCGATTTTTTCCCTTCATAAATTAAGTAAATTAACTCTCGATCTCTCGAACATTGAAACCTGGAAGTTCTTGAAACCTCGAAGTTAATTTCGAAGTTCCAGTTTGTATAATCCTGTATATTTCACTCCAGAAACCTCGAAATTCAAGTAATTATTGGTGCTGTAAACTGAGAACGATCCTTACCTTTAAGATTAAACAATAGGTGTTTTGATAACCGGGTGACCAGTAGGCCGACCTAATCAGGTAGTGATTGACAGGATTGTTAATAAATTAAGAGCAATCAAATCAGAATAATCATTTAAAGACGCGTCAAAGACTATGATTTCATATACAAGTGTCACAGCCAAATGATATTTTAACTTTTAGATCAAACGGTTTTTGCAATATTATATATTTGTTGACGACTTTTTATATCCTAATCAGATATATATTATAGATAACACATTTACACGTTTTTAAGCTTGAAAACTAGGTACGGGGATTTTTTATAAAGCAAATTTCTTACAAATTACGAAAACAAATCCCTTTTTCCTACATCGGTCGAAATGTCGAATTCCAGAACACTCAAAACCTCAAACTCTCAAACTGTTGAAGTTTTTCAGTGGTCCCATGGACTTCAAGATATCGAGAGTCACCTGTATCTTGCATATTTGCCTTATAAACCAAATTTGCACTTTTTATAACGCAAATCTAAATGAGTATATTTTAAATTTACAAACGCCATACACTTATATATTTACATGTTTATATAGGCCAGTGTGAACCACAATATATTTAGACTTATTTTTTTAAATATTGGGAAAGCACTACTTACAATATGATATAAATATGAAATAGCAGCACATAATCCTGTACCTTTAATTCTAACAAATGTTTGAAATTTGATCACAACAGTTTTCTTTTTCATATTTCTAAATTATATTAACTGAATTATCTATCACTAGTTTAAACACTCAATATATGTAGCTAACCCCACCGAGGTTGAGGAAAACTTGCCTTTGGCCCGATGTCGGCCTCTGTTTAGGCCAATTGGTTAAGCACAGGAATACTTTAATGTACTGCTTAAACTTCAACAAATTGTGCATGTTATAGATGTTTAACGATTCTAGGTATATTCTTTGATCAATATACTGGGTTATGACTGTATGACTAAAGATTGTTTCTCATTTTTAATTTTCGTCGTTTTGCGAGAGGGCGAATTTAGAATGAAAGTGAAATTTACAAGCTTAATAATAACTGATTTGACATGTAACTTAGAGAAGGTAAACGTTTAGGACCTTTTGTGAAACTTAAACCTCGTACACATAAATACAATCATAACTCGAGTTTTCAGGAAATGTTACTACCTCTAGTAAAACTGGCCCGTAGGTGCGAATTTGTCCAGGTATACTTATTCAGTATTGTAATTTTTGTCTAAAAATATGCAATTTTAGACCTAGTCAATGTTGTATTTAAGAAGATTGGTGAAGGTCTGTTTAATCTGGTTGTACTGTTCATAACATCATTCAGACTTGGATTGCTGTTGTGTTTTATGACTTCTTATAACGTGCGTCACATGCTGGATTTGACCTTTGAACTTACAGTGATTCTCTAAAATTTTTAAAATGCAACTTTTTAATTTTTTATTTCATATAAATCCTCAATTTTTCAAAATGTTGATGGAGAGTCATTTCGAAATTAATTTAAAAAAGTAAATAAATAAAAAGTGAGATCTTTATGTCACAGTTTCCTTTTTACAGATATTAAAAAGAAAATCAGAACTTTGTATCTGGCACAAGTCGTCATTACTATAAACATAACAATGAAATTCATAACAAAACAAAACAAACATAGACACTTGAAAACATTAATGGTTTATAGTGAAAATTGTATTGAAATTGAATGGGAAATGAATTTGTGATAATGTTTTGATAAAATATGGTTTTATGTGAATATATATAATATTTAAATTAAAAATTTAAAAATTGCATCAATTTTGGCATGTCACAGTAGTCAAATTTGAATGCTGTAGTTAAGAGAATAGGTTTTTTGATGTTAAATGTTGCCTTAAGGTGTCACTTGATTTACTTTGTCATGTCTACCAGCGTATGTTTGTCTTTGTTGTTGTACTGTGTTTGTCTATTTAATTTAAGAACGAGAAAACACGTTCAGCATTTGTCATCAAGATCTTGTTGAAAACTCGATAAAATGCACAATGACATTCCTTTATATAATAAATATATCTCCATGAGTCCTTTGACTTGTTTTTGTTTATTTGTAACAGTCAATAGTAACAAAAGCCTGCGGTCAACTGTTGTATGGCTTCTATTGTCTATATGAAGTTGTTTAACCCTTTCATCCCTACAGATTGCAATTGACTGGTCTTAAACAACAGAAAAGATATACCACTCAGAAACTCAAGGGTGAAAGGGTTAAAGAGGCATTAGCTTCTTCCCCCCTGAAACAGAGCTTTCTTATTTTACTACTTAGATTAATGTACAATAACAAAGGAGATATCCACGTGCATAAAATATACATTTGTATTTTGTGAACAATGCTTGAGAAACCCAGGTTTGAACAGCAAAGGATGAGGTCAAAGTCGAATCTGCTCTGGAAAAGAGGCATTGAGAAAAAGAAGGCAATGCTCGCACCACTTGTTCAGTGGCACTGACTCATACATGATATAATTCATTTCTTTATTGGTCCATTTGAATAATCTCAATCACACTTCCTACTGGAAGGGGCATTAGCTTTTTTTTTCCAAAATAGAATATTTTTTTTACTACTTATATAGGTGTACAGTAACAAATAACAGATATACACAGGCATACAAATTCTTATATTCCTATATATTTTGTGAAAATAAGGTCTGGTTTCAGAGCCGTATGCATATAAAAATAGTATGGTTGTGTTAATCAATTGCAATTGGAAAATTGCCAAACCTCGGATTCTGGGCAAATTTCACAAAATATATAGGAATATAAGAAATTTTATGTCTGTGTATATCTTTTTTTTTTGTTCTTGTATATCAATCTAAGTAGTAAAAAATAAAATATTTCTTTTGAAAAAAAAACACAGCTAATCCCCCTGTGCGTAATTTGAATTTTGAGTTTTTAACGCCACACTCAACGATTTTTCAGTTATATGTTGGCGACCAGTTGTAATGGTGAATGAGATCACCCACCTTCCGCAAGTAAACTTAAACTTTCTCAGAAAATCAGCTTTGTGTGAGATTAGTGGATAAGCCACATTTGAGTAAAAGTTTTAGATTTAAGAAATTCCATAAATTTTGACCCATGTTATGATCTGTTGCCAAAAGAGCTAATGAACGAATGCCAACTGACGGCAGTTCAATAGTTGTATTTACTTACTTCTTATGATTTTCTACTTTTCTTTTTTTTTTAAATAGTAATTCATATTTTCATAAAAATGCGAATCCGTTCATGTACACACAATTCCTGAAACAGTCATTGGCAGTTTTGAGATGCTGAACATTTTTTTATATAATTATTATATAGTGTCAGTGCCTATAGAATGTAAATAAAGTAACAACAAAGAGCTGTCGTGGCTCCGCGGTAGAGTGCTCGATTGGCAACCGGACGGTCGCGGGTTTGAACCTCAGCGGAGGCGTCTGACTTTCCCTGTCCTTCGGATGAGAAAATAAAAACCGAGGTCCCGTCATAGTAGGTGTCGGCCTCTTACTATTCAATGTCCGTAAGTGTCGAGCATAGACCAAAATTTGAAGCCCTCCATCGGCATTTGGTGACGTTTCCGTATGAGTGAAAGATTCTTGAGTGGGACGTTAAACAACAATGCAACTACAATAGTAACAACAGCGGGTTTATTATGTGGATTACGTTCATGTCATCAGTGTGCAAAGTGAAATTGATATAAGGTCCTACAAATGGCAGTCTATGAAACAGATCATTTAACGTATACCATATGCAAATTATCTAAATATAGACTCGATACCGACCCGCAGGCTAGGTCTATGATCAATTACGTATATACAAGTCTTACATTAAATATGACGTCCTAAAACGACATGACAGATTATAAAGAGTGAAATCAACATTTTTATGAAATGTTAGAACACATCAGACAAAAACGTGTTGCTACCGCTATCCATCAGATAACTTTCCGTTACATATAAATGCACAGAAAACCGTGATACAGTCATTGTCCGGTAATATTTTGGAATATATTGCCATAGCAATGGGCTGTCCAAAATTTCTGTTTTCCGTGTCACTGCTAATGGTACTCATTTGTGTGGTGGTTTCAGCACGACGTAAAGGTAAACGTCCGTCTTATCATTTAAAATGCTTTTTCATATTGACTGAAATATAACTATTTGTGCATTTACAGTAGCATTTGCGCATGCTTGGTTGTTGTGGTTGCATTGTTGTTCAACTTCCCACTCAAGAATCTTACACTCATATGAAGACGTCACCAAATGCCGGTGAAGGACTTCAAATTTTGGCCTATCCTCGGCACTTACGGCCATTCAGCAGTGATAATTCTTTAACGTACCGACACCTACTGTGACACGGGACCTCGTTTTTTTTCTTTCTGCGGATGCTTGGTAAATTTAGAGTTGATGTTTGCATAGGTTATAAGAACATAAAATACGCACGTATTTTTGCTTAGATTTGATTTTATGAAGTCCCTAACAGATATGCTACATTAAACTTTTTAAAAGGTTTCTACAAAAGTCAAACTTTGATCAAGTATGGTAAGTATAATTAACTATAGTAAATCAAGTTTTTACTAGACCTATAGTAAAAATTTCATTAACTATAGTAACAAATCTTTGATATTCTAAAGCAGCATCTTTAATTTACTATACTAGCGTCTTTTATTTACCAACAGAAAAAAAATTGAAAATATAATGCAAACCGTTGATTTGCTTTGTTAAAAGAGCTAGTAAGCGATATAATTTCTGTTAGGGGTTTGTCACGTGACCGAGCACCAAATATGAATACAGAGGTCGAGGTCGTTTAATTCAATTTCGCTAAAAGAAATCATACAAGTTATGTGGTGGTACATATTAAGTATAAGGGTCATTCTTCAATTATTTACAAACGTTGCAAACATTAATATTGTATTTGAAATATGTCCTGATCTGTCATTTCAGTCAGAATCACCGGTAATTGCAATGTCGGTCGCCCCTGCAAGACGAAGGGATTTTGCATGCGCAAAACATTCAAAGGTCGAACATTCTGTTGCAAAGGTTGCAAACTCGGCCATTTGTCTGTGAGATCAATTACAATTGGAAAGAGAACAGCTATAGACTGTAAATGTAAACCCAACTTACCACTGCCACCATTGCCACCACCACCACGTCCATGCGGTCACTAAATGTAAAGACGTATAACGTGTAATAAACGTCTTTGAGGAAAATGTGCGTTTTTTGTTTTTAGTTGGCATTAAAACATCGAATTAAACAAGTAAAATACCGGTATAGAAGTATTACAAACTTGTGTTAACTGGGCACTCCTGCAAATTGATCACATTCACAGCAAGTTTGTGGTGAGGATACAGACAACAAACTAGATAGAATGACGTAATTATGGTCAATATTTGGTCAAAAGTGAAATATAAACGTATTCTTATGCATATTGTACAATTTTTCAGTTTCCAGTTTTAATACTGGTGGAGAGAACACGGTTACATTTTTTTTTATATCCGGAAAGAGACTGCCAGCCTTCTGTTAGTGAACTGTTTAACTTTCTCACATAATTAGTCTATTGATTAACTGAACCTTACTATTTGTATATGAATACCACACTGGATCTGATCTTTTATTTCACAAAATATATAGAAATATAAGATTCTTATGCCTGTGTATAACGCTTATTAGTTTTTGTACATTTAGTATAAAAAAATCGAAATATTGGTAAAAAACAGCTTATGTCTCAGTATGCCTTCAATCTCCGCTGTATATGATACACGTATATATAATTACACTGTAACGTCATAAACATTATATCATATTCAAAATCAATATTTTCCCAGCACATATGTTTATGTAATAGAAATTTCTCGACTCGGGCTTTCTTAATATAACTCGTTTCAGTTTGTCCCGAAGAAGAGGTTGATCATTTACAAGTGTGCATGCGTGCGTGTGTGCGTGCGTGTGTGTGTGTGTGTGTGTGTGTGTGTGTGTGTGTGTGTGTGTGGTTCAAATAAAATCAAATAAAATGAAATAAAACTTTATTCCGGCAACAACTGCATTACTTAATATTTGTAAATTGTCAATATGACCACGTGGTATTACAAGAACAAACAAACAAACAGATAAACAAAATAAAAAAAGAAAGTCACAATGATACAGAAATGCGATATAGAAATTATGAATACATGTATACACACTGTAAAATGCTCAGGATAAATGTTTAAAACATTAAATACACGTATAATGCCGAAAAAATAAAATCAATGTAGAGTATTGTAATTGCCTTGTATATCATACTCGTTAATTTACAATTTTATGCTAAAGTACAGTTCCTACAGGTGGAGGAGAGGCTGAGGTTACACTACCCGAGAAGTGGCCATTGGCTTTTTACAAGGCTTTTCACACAATCATCTTAGGATCTAGTGGGCCGACGCACCCACGCGATGTCAAGACTTCAGGGATGTAATTGATCAAAGCTTGATGCTCTAAACATTCGACCACGGAGGCCTCCAAAACAAAACAATAAAACAAATAAAATGCTCCACATGACAAACATTGGTGATATATAGAGCTACATACATGTTTATTCCCTGTTAGGCGTGTACGTAAATTGTCAAGTATTCTCAAGGTAAACCTCGAGTAGTATCAGATCCGTGTATAACTTGGTGTAAATGATTTATGAAACTGACCTGAAGTGATATAAATAATTGCCACTTGCCATTCTGTTATCGATTTTGTTTTGCAATATAGATTAGAAACCGTGTTTCTTTCTCGCTGAGTAACATCAAATATATTTTGAGACCATAAAACAAACATGAATGTTTAAATCAACACCCTCTACATGAAGAACTTGTCGGCTTTCTCGAATAACAATAGCAAGACACACACACACACACACACACACACACACACACACACACACACACACACATATATATATGATAATTATATGTTGATTATATATATATATATATATATATATATATATATATATATATTATATATATATATATGTGTGTGTGTATGTGTGTGTGTGTGTGTGTGTGTGTTAATACGAAAACGTTATCAGACGAAATAAGATTAAACATTGTAAATAACAGATGATATAACATAATGGTATGATTTCACAAGGCAATCGAAGCGACGTTTTCTAAGTTATACGGACATTCTGAAACACTCGTCAATTTCAATGGACTCAGCAGATACTCAAGTATTGTGAATTGCTCGTAGTAATATCTGGTTTTCATTTCCAGTGACGCCAATTGTATGTATACCCATCACAAGTAGTCCAATGTTTAATCAGTTTAATGTTTATCTAAAGTCATCATTGAATTAAAATAGTTTATATGTAGTGTTCCACCACGGTAAACTGGCATATGCTTACCCACCCAATCAGTTTAGATTAAATCATAACGGGATGACAGACTTCTTGTTGACAGAATATATCAGCGTTTCAGTATTACTGCATGGAATCCGTGCAAGTCAACAGGTTGCATCTGTACAAGCTATTTTTGGAAAGCAAAGAGTATTGTTTTGGTTTTTTGGCAGAACCCGGATGTGCAACTCTCCCTTTGGTAGACATATACACAAGACATGTGTTCGAAACACTGTAGTTGCTTTTTCATACGACAATAAACAAATCGAATGCAAAGTGAAATCGTGACACTGACTCTGGTAGACCTATTTTAAACATAACCTGGATGATGATAAGTCGTGCGTACGGCTGCTGATATATATTTTTTTTTTCATAAAATGGTACCTGATCCAATGATCCAGGTATATCCGTTCTGTTACAAAAAAGTCGGAACAAAACTTATCCTGGATAGAACAAAAGGCTGCCCAAATAGTGGGTTACATTTGAATATTCAGGAATCACGTGTTCTAATTATTATATGTACTAGAAATTACCAAGAGCTATTATTAGCCTTGTCATAGACACCCTCTTCATCATCACGTGTTTGTTTAGCGCTATCATACATACAATTACCATCATCCGTATTGGGAGATGCAAAATGTCGCGCTGTATCATACTGGTCGTCATCCTTCACAGAGACATCGTACAAGTTATCTCCCTTCCCTGGTGAAACTTTTTGTCTTGAAGTATGTAGAATGTCGTATTCGTGCTTTTCTGTGTCTTTGTATATACTGTCTCTATCAACACTTGCCAATTGTTCCTTTGTTGGCCCAACATTTGAGTAATTTGGCAACGAGTAAGTTGGCAAAGAGGCCTCTTCATAATCAAGGGTTATCTTGCTGTCGCCAATCTCTCTATTGCCGTAAGTAAAATTCACTCTCGTATTATTCTCTGTCGTATTTTGTGGTTGGCTCGACTGGTTTCTCCTGTATGATAGATATAATTATGAAGCGCATATCAATTAGATTAGGATAATCAAGGTTTTCGTATAAACTCTTTAATGATGATGGCAAAATGATACAGATTTCCGGAAAATTAATTACGATAACTATAACGACGTTTATTTTTATTTTTTTCGGGGGGGGGGGGGTGGGTGGGTATCTGTATCATTTTGAGACTCACAATCACCGGACCACAGTTACAGTTAAAGGTCTATTATTAATTGAAATAACAGTTTGTGTATTTTTATATTTTGATGCGCCAGGTCACAGCTAATATATTTAAAGTCGCTTTATTGGCAGTGTGTTGATTTTGTCAAAGAAAAGTATTAAAAACGTATCTGGGCAATGCAAAAGAATGCAACGTGAAGAGGTATTTGATATTTTCGAAAAAAATAAAATTCCTGTATATGAGGGATTTATTACGTACAGTATATTAATAAAACACTAAAAAGGGAATTAGTTTTCAACGTTTATGGTATTTGTAAAAAGTTTTTGAAACCGTGTTTGCAATACAGTAAAACCTGCTATAGTGGCCACCTCCATATAAGGATAACCTGTTTATAAAGGCTAGTTCTTTCAAGTCCCTTGACTGCATACTTCAACTAAATTGAACCCGTGTATAAGGGTCACCTGCACATAAAGGTCAATATTTTCTGGTCCCTTGGGTGGCCCCTATATACAGGTTTTACTGTATTTGAGCTTCGTTGTATTCAGTGGAGAATTGTGGTCTCATGCATATAACCTGGTTTGTCCTTACTTAGAGTAAACTATAAATCGATGAAGATGATGACGACGATGATGATGAAGATGATGGTAAGGAGGAGGAGGAGGAGGAGGAGGAGGAAAATGCCATGACCTTTTAAATCATTCTGTTCAACTTGAAAATGAATTTCAACAAAATCGATATAAAAGCATTTCATTCAATACCTTTTTCTGTACAGAACGAAGATAATGACGATGGCGATGACAACGACAATAACACCTGTTATACTACCAACAATACCGGGAACTGAAATAATAATATACATATTTTACATAGTAACATATTTCCTTGTGCCAAATTGAGGAGTCATGACATTACAATAGTGTAACTTTGTATTTCGGTACCAGCTGGAAATCTTATACTAAAGTAATATTTGGCACTGATAACAACATTTGAATTCCAAAGTTTTCTAAAGCTAAGATAGTCAACTTTTTACAGTGGTGACTCTTAGATGGATTTCGGCTATACTTTTAGATTTATTATTTGGCCTTGTATGATACCACTTTCTCTTTAAAAAATACATATGCATTTTAAACTGGAGCTCAACTGATGGAATCTATATGACAGAAACGATTGTCTTGAGCATTATAACTTTGGTATTATGTTTATAATATTTGTACTACAGTACTAGTAGCACTTGTTGTTAATTCCACAAATTACTTCTAAATATATTATACATAATACACATGCAATTTCTAGAAAAGGTTGAGGATTTGTGAATGTTGTGAATGTATTGTGTATTTGCAAATCATACACGCTGATCTGCTTTCACTGAAATCAATATCCGTTTAAGAGACATTAATTTTAAATTGCACAGGTCTTGTGCTATAAAATAATCATAAACATTGTTGATTTATCTACACATAATAATGAAAATACAATATGGCAACGTTTTATTTATGATCAATTGATTTTGTGTCAATTCTTTTTTAGTTTTTATTCTAAGATGTTTAAAATATGGCCATATATTCTCCAATTAAAATGAACTACTCACAAAACAAACTGATTTGTTTGTTGAAAACTGGTGAGACGGGATGAGCACATTTAAAAAAGAAGTGATGATAAAAAATGAATGATTGGACGTCCAATTTAATTATTTTATAAGGTCATCTAAAATTCATGAGTTAATATTTTCATCATTTCCCATTATGTGCTATAACTTTGTGCCATAACTAAAATGTTTGTTAATAATTTAACGGATCAATGGTGTTAGCTCCCCTTCAAACAATTATCGCTAAAAAGCAGATAAAATTAAATTGTTCAGATTTTATGAAACACATGTAGAACGAAAAAAAACACTAATAACTCACTTTCTGGGAGAAATATCTGTTCTTTATCTGATAGAGAATCTGAAGAAATTGTAGAAACTGAGGATATTGACGAAACTGACAAAGTTGAAATTTTTGTCGAAATTGGTGTGGTTGGAATATCTAGAATAAAAGAAAACATTCAAAATGATGTGACTGTCATTGTTTATGGTCAAGTTGACACGATCAATAATAAAAATTGGCAACTTCTGTACTAATCGTTTAATTAAAAGATGCTATACTTTAATGGTGAATATTGATGAATCGTTTTCATTATCAGAAACTTAGTAAATTTTACTGGGTACATATTGTTTGCGTGTGCGCTTGCGCGCTCATATGTGTGTGTGTGTGTTTATCGTCGGAAGACAACCTCGCTAATTAACTAATTAAACCACTTTGAGTCAGTCAATAATGTGTTCCTCATAACGAGGTTTCATTTACATATATACTAAAATAGTAAATAGGATTGATTTACAAATGTCCCCGAATAATGCTAGAAATGGACATATTTCAGTTTCAGTTTCATAGATCAGCTGATACCGGTATTTATTTTTCTATGACAAAATAGTTGTTGATAAATTATTCAGTATCACAATGTAACAAGTAGCAATTTTAGATTAAAGCTAATAAACCATCTGTAAACAATTATCGGGTGCATTCAATCATTTCACACGTCTCATTTCCTGGGACCTCAATAATTTTATTAACATTTGTTGTCTGCTTACCAACGATATAATAATTAATGGAAAATCTGGCGAAATAGTTGTCGTACTTTGAGATGAAACGTATTACAGTATTCTCTCTCGTATGAAAAACAGATGTTACGTTGTCATTACACATCCTTATCACGTTTGAATCAACACCAGAATAATTTTGTAAAATCTGTATCAAAAAAAATAGAATAGAGAAGACATAAAACAAATAAAGATGTATCAACAAATTGTTGTTATATATAAAATATATATAATATGAAATTAAAAGTTTTGCTAAAAAGACCAGAACGAATGCATGAGATATCCATTCAGTTTGGACAGCTAAATTCCTTGTATGGAATGCAATGTATGGAAGGTAAATGCGTAACTTGTTGGTATATAAAAATCACAGATGCTAACATATAAATCTTCAAGATGTCCAGGATACAAT